>ML103810.1:47311-63555 GCA_003697995.1 Taxidea taxus jeffersonii | reverse complement strand
ATTTGCCTTTTCCTCCTTTAAGTTCTATCAGTTTTTGGATTATATATTATGACACTCTGTTGTTAGGGACATACATGTTAAAGATTATTATGTTACCTCCTTGGAAGATTTTCCCTTTTAATGTAATTCCTCTCTTTAAACCATGTAATTTTTCTTGTTCTGAAATCTGCTTTGTTGAAAATTAATACAGCTACATTGGCTTTCTTAAGATCTTTCGGTTAATGTTAACATGGCATATCTTCTTCTGTTTCTTTATATATTTAACCTCTCTGATACTTTGCATTTAAAATGCATTTCTTAGATGACCTGCTTCTGGATCAGGGTTTCATATGTAACAGAGCAGCTCCCTTACTGTGATCTATTGAAAACTCAGCCCTATACACAAGTGTTTGTAAAACAAATTTAAAAAAAAAATTACAAAACATATAGTTAGGTCCTGTTTTTTTTTTTTCTCTTTTCTCTAATCTGCCATTCTCTGCCTTTTAATAGGTGTATTTAGACCATTCATTCACATTTAAAGCAATTATTAGTATAGTTGTATAACTATCAACTATATTTGTGACTTCTAAATACATATAGTATTTTTTTTTTACCTCATGTTCTATATTCTCTGGTTATAACTGAGAATTTTATATTATTACATTTTATTTCCTCTTTTAGTATATCGGTTATACTTTTAAAATTTTTATGGCTATTGTATAATTTTCAATGTACATTTATTCTTATGCACTTCTTATTTATTCTTATGCACTTTTTAAAGATCTTTTTTTATTAATCATTTATATTAACATATACTGTGTTATTTGCCCCAGGGGTACAGGTTTGTGAATTGTCAGGCTTACACACTTCACAACACTTACCATATCACATACCCTCCCCAATGTCCATAACCCAACCAACCTCTCCACAGCTGCCTATCTCCAGCAACCCTCAGTTTGTTTTGTGAGATTAAGAGTCTCTTACGGTTTGTCTCCTTCCCAAACCTATCTTGTTTCATTTTTTCTTTCCCTAACCCTCAAGCCCCCCAACTCTGCCTCTCAAATTCCTCATATCAGGGAGATCGTATGATAATTATCTGTCTCTGATTGACTTATTTTGCTTAGCATAATACACTCTAGCTTCATCCACGTTGTTGCAAAAGATAAGATTTCATTTCTTTTGATGTCTGCATAGTATTACATTGCATATATGTACTACATCATCCTTATCCATTTATTTGTTGATGGGCATCTAGGTTCTTTTGATAGTTTGGCTATTGTGGACATCGCTCCTATAAACATTTGGGTGCACGTGCATTTGTATCTTTAGGGTAAATACCCAGCAATGTAAATCCTGGGTCATAGAGTAGCTCTATTTTCAACTTTGAGGAACTTCCATGCTGTTTTCCAGAGTGCTGCACCAACTTGCATTCTCCACATCCTCTCCAACATCTGTTGTTTCCTGACTTGTTAGTTTTTTTTTTTAATTAATGTTTTGTTTTAAGATTTTATTTTTATTTATTTGTTAGAGAGAGAGAGAGAGCGCGAGCACAGGCAGACAGAGAGGCAGGCAGAGGCAGAGGGAGAAGCAGGCTCCCTGCCGAGCAAGGAGCCCGATGTGGGACTCGATCCCAGGACCCTGGGATCATGACCTGAGCCGAAGGCAGCTGCTTAACCAACTGAGCCACCCAGGAGTCCCATGACTTGTTAGTTTTAACCATTCTGACTGCTGTGAGGTGGTATCTCATTGTGGTTTTGATTTGTAGTTCCCTGATGCCAAGTGATGTTGAACACTTTTTCATGTGTCTTTGAGCCATCTGGATGTGTTCCTGCAGAAATGTCTCTTCATGTTCTCTGCCCACTTCTTGGTTGGATTATTTCTTCTTTCAGTGTTGAGTTTGATAAGTTCTTTATAGATTTTGGATATTAGCCCCTTATCTGAAATGTCATTTGGGAATATCTTCTCTGATTCCTTCAGTTGTCTTTTGGTTTTGTTAACTGTTTCCTTTGCTGTGCAAAAGCTTTTGATCTGGATGAAGTCCCAATAGTTCATTTTTGCCCTTGTTTCCCTTGCCTTTGCCATGTTTCTATGAAGAAGTTTCTAGGAAAAAGCTGCTGCAACTGAGGTCAAAGGGGTTTCTGCCCCTTTGGATGGATTTGGATGGATTTTGGATGGATTTGGATGGATTCCTGTCTCACACTGAGGTCTTTCATCCACTTTGAGTCTATTTTTGTGTGTGGCATAAGGAAATGGTCCAGTTTCATTCTTTCGCATGTGGGTGTCCAATTTTGCCAACACCATTTGTTGAAGAGACTGTCTTTTTTCCATTGGACATTCTTTCCTGCTTTGTCAAAGATTAGTTGACCATAGAGTTGAGGGTCTACTTATGGGCTCCCTATTCTGTTCCATTGATCTATGTGTCTGTTTTTGTGCCAGTACCATACTGTCTTGATGATTAGAACTTTGCAATAGCACTTGAATTCTGGAATTGTGATGTCACCAAGTTTGGCCTTCTTTTTCAATATTCCTCTGCCTATTTGGGGTCTTTTCTGGTTCCATATAAATTTTAGGAATATTTGTCCCATTTCTTTGGAAAAATTGATGGTATTTTGATAGGGATTGTGTTAAATGTATAGATTGCTTTAGGTAGCATACACATTTTCACAATATTTGATCTTCCAATCCATAAGCATGGAATGCTTTTCCATTTCTTTATGTGGTCCTCAATTTCTTTCATGAGTACTTTATAGTTTTTTGAGTACAGGTTCTTTGCCTCTTTGGTTAGGTTTATTTCTTGGTTCTTCTGGCTTTGGGTGCAATTGTAAATGGGATCAACTCCTTAATTTCTCTTTCTTCTGTCTTACTGTTGGTGTATAGAAATGCAGTTTACTTCTGTGTATTGATTTTATATCCTGAGACTTTACTGAATTCCTGTATGAGTTCTAACAGTTTTGGAGTGGAGTCTTTTGGGTTTTCCACATAAAGTATCATGTCATCCACAAAGAGTGAGAGTTTGACTTCTTCTTTGCCAATTCGGATGCCTTTTATTTCTTTCTGTTGTCTGACTTCTGAGGCTAGGAATTCTAGTACTATGTTGAAAAGCAGTGGTGATAATGGACAACCCTGCTGAGTTCCTGACCTTAGGGGAAAAGCTCTCAGTTTTTCCCCATTGAGAATGATATTTGCTGTGGGTTTTTCATAGATGGCTTTGATGATATTGAGGTATGTACCCTATATCCTTATACTTTGAAGAGCTTAGATCAAGAAAGAATGCCATACTTTGTCAAATGATTTTTTAGCATCTATTGAGAGTATCATATGGTTATTGTTCTTTCTTTTATTATTGTATTGTATTACATTGATTGTTTTGTGGATGTTGAACCAATCTTGCAGCCCAGGAATACATCCCACTTGATTGTGGTGAATAATCTTTTTAAAGTACTGCTGGATATTATTGGCCAGTATTCATGGTGTTCATCAAGGATATTGGTCTGTAATTCTCCTTTTTGGTGGGGTCTTTGTCTGGTTTTGGAATCAAGGTAATGCTGGTCTCATAAAATGAGTATGGAAGTTCCCCTTCCATTTCTATTTTTTTGGAACAGTTTCAGGAGAATAGGTATTAATTCTTCTTTAAATGTTTGGTAAAATTCCCCTGGGAAGCCATCTGGCCCTGGGCTCTTGTTTGTTGAGAGATTTTTGATGACTGCTTCAATCTCATTACTGGTTATGGGTCTGTTCAGGTTTTCTATTTCTCTTGGGTTCAGTTTTGGTAATTTGTATGTCTCTAGGAATGCATCCATTTTTTCCAGTTTGTCAAATTTGTTGGCATATAGTTGCTCATAATATGTTCTTATAATTGTTTGTATTTCTTGGTATTGGTTGTGAACTCTCTTCTTTCATTCATGATTTTATTTATTTGGGTCCTTTCTCTTTTTTTTTTTTTAAAGATTTATTTATTTATTTGACAGACAGAGATCACACAAGTAGGCAGAGAGGCAGGCAGAGAGGGGAGGGGAGAAGCAGGCTCCCTGCCGAGGAGAGAGCCCGATGTGGGACTCGATCCCAGGACCCTGGGATCATGACCTGAGCCGAAGGCAGCGGCTTAACCCACTGAGCCACCCAGGTGTCCCTCTCTTTTCTTTTTGATAAGTCTGACAAGGGGTTTATCAATCTTATTAATTCTTTCAAAGAACCAGGTCCTAGTTTCATTGATCTATTCTACTGTTCTTTTGGTTTTCTATTTCATTAATTTCTTCTCTGATCTTTATGATTTCTCTTCTCCTGCTGGGTTTAGGCTTTCTTTGCTGTTCTTTCTTCAGCTCCTTTAGGTATAGGATTAGGTTGTGTATTTGAGACCTTTCTTGTCTCTTAAGAAAGGCTTGTATTGCTGTATACTTTCCTCTCCGGACCACCTTTGCTGTGTCCCACCTATTTTGAACAGTCGTGTTTTCATTATCATTTGTTTCCATGAATTTTTTCAATTCATCTTAGTTTCCTGGTTGACCTTTTCATTCTTTAGTAGGATGCTCTTTAGCCTCCATGTTTTTTAGTTCCTTCCAACTTTCCTCTTATGATTGAGTTCTAGCTTCAAAGCATTGTGGTCTGAAAATAAGCAGAGAATGATCCCAATCTTTGGGTACCAGTTGAGACCTGATTTGTGACCCAGGATGTAATCTATTCTCAAGAATGTCCCATGTTCACTAGAGAAGAATGTGTATTCAGCTGCTTTGGTATGGAATGTTCTGAATATATCTGTGATGTTCATTTGGTTCAGTGTATTATTAACACCCTTTATTTCCTTATTGATCCTTTGCTTGGATGATCTGTCCATTTAGTGAGGGAGGTGTTACAGTCCCCTACTATTATTGTATTATTGTCAATGTGTTTCTTTGATTTTGTTATTAATTGGTTTATATAATTGACTGTTCCCGTGTTAGGGGCATAGATATTTAAAATTGTTAGATCTTCTTGTTGGTCAGACCCTTTGAGTATGATAGAGTGTCCTTCCTCATCTCTTATTATAGTCTTTGGCTTAAAATCTAATTGATCTGATATAAGGATTGTCACCCCAGCTTTCTTTTGATGTCTATTAGCATGGTAAATTGTTTTCCACCTCCTCACTTTAAATCTGGAGGTGTCTTTGGTTCTAAAATTAGTTTCTTGTAGACAGCATATTGATGGGTTTTGGTTTTTTATCCATTCTCATACCCTGTCTTTTGATTGGGGCCTCTAGCCCATTTACATTCAGGATAACTATTGAAAGTTATGAATTTAGTGCCATGGTATTGCCTGTAAGGTGACTGTTACTGTATATTGTCTCTGTTCCTTTCTGATCTACTACTTGTAGGCTCTCTCTTTCCTTAGAGGACCACTTTCAATATTTCCTGTAGGACTGGTTTGGTGTTTGCAAATTCTTTCCATTTTTGTTTGTCCTGGAAGATTTTTATCTCTCCTTCTATTTTCAATAATAACCTAGCTGGATATAGTATTCTTGGCTGCATATTTTTCTCATTCAGTGCTCTGAATATATCATGGCAGTTCTTCCTGACCTGCCAGGTCTCTGTGGAAAAGTCTGCTGCCAATCTAATATTTTTACCATTTTATGTTACAGATTCCTTTCCTGAGCTGCTTTCAGGATTTTCTCTTTGTCACTAAGACTTATAAATTTTAGTATTAGATAATGGCATATGGACCTCTTTTTATTGATTTTGAGGGGGTTCTCTGTGCCTCCTGGATTTTGATGCTTGTTCCCTTTGTTGCCATATTAGGGAAATTTTCTACTATAATTTGCTCCAATATACCTTCTGCACCTTTCTCTCTTTCTTCTTCTTCTGGAATCCCAAATATTCTAGTATTATTTCATTTTATGGTATCACTTATCTCTTGAACTCTCCCCTTGTGACCCAGTAGTTGTTATCTCTCTTTTGCTCAGCTTCTTTATTCTCCATCATTTGTTCTTCTATATCATTAATTCTCTCTTCTGCCTCACTTTTCCTAGCAGTAAGAACTTCCCTTTTTTTTTATTGTACCTCCTTAATAGCTTTTTTGATATCAATTTGGCTAGATTTTAGTTATTTTATTTCTCCAGAAAGGGATTTTACTTCTCTGGAAACGGTTTCTCTAATATCTTCCATGCCCTTTTTGAGCCCAGCTAGCACCTTGAGAATCATCATCATCATTCTGAACTCTACTTCTGACATATTACCAATGTCCATATTGATTGGGTCCCTAGCCATTGGTTCAGCCTCTTGTTCTTTTTTTTTTTTTTTTTTTTTTTTTGGTGAGTTTTTCTGCCTTGTCATTTTATCCAGATAAGAATATATGAATGAAAGAGTAAAATACTAAAAGGGTGGCAAATACCCCAGAAAAATGTATGCTAATCATATCAGAAGAGACCCCAAACCAGGGGTGAAGAAAGGGGGCAAAAAAAAATAAAAATTAATTTTTTAAAATTTTTTTAATTTTAAAAAATTAAAAAATTTTCTCTATATCTATATATCTATAGATATATAGATATATATTATACTGGTTAATAGAACAGAGCTACCCACTTGATTTTGGGTGTATTTTGAGACTGAGAAGAAAAAGTTCCCAAAATTTTAAAGAAAGAAAAACACATATATATGTATGTATACACACACACACACACACACACACACACACAAAATAAGGGTGTACACGATGAAGGGATGTAATATGACTTTGAAGATGAAATTTTTTAAAAAATTCTAAAAAAAGAATTCATAAGTAAGCCGAGAGCTCGGGACCCTACTCCTCAATGTGCCCCCAGAGAGAAGCTGTCAATCACTCTTGGCTCTCTGGTCTTCACCCACAATCTGTGCTCACCCAGCCTGTGACTAAGGATTTCTATCTCTGGTGCACAGCCCTGTCTGGAGTCTCCAAACCAAGCAGATTCATGCCACACTACTCCTCCCAGGGGAGGAATGTGAGTCTCCCTGGATCTGCCACTTGTGGGGTCCCTGCTCAAAGATCAGTGTCCCAACTGTGACTTGGCTCATGGTTTAAGGTAACCCTAATCTGAAAGCTCACACTTTGGCTCTGTCTCTGTAGTCAGCTTCCCTGCTCCAATAGCTGGCAGCCATGCCACACTCAGACACCCCCAATCTTTCTGTGACCCCACAGGACCTGAGAGCACACTGTGCCTGCAAGGGCTCCACCCCTGCTTAGCCTCTGGAGTGATGTCCCTCAGTGGAGCAGACTTCTAAAAGTTCTGATTTTGTGTTCCACTGCTCTGCCACTTGTCAGGAGCTGGCCCCTCCCCCACAGTCTATCTTCCTGTTGCTTCAGATTAACTTCTCTGGACATCCTACCTTTCAGAAAGTGGTCGATTTACAGTTCCTAGAATTGGTGGTCTTCTTCTCTTCTATCTCCTGTTGAGTCTGTAGGTGTTCAGAATGGTTTGATACCTATCTAGCTGAACTCCTGACATCTGATGTCTTTTCAGTCTGCTGCTCCACTGCCATCTTGCCTCTCACTCTAGTTCATGCACTTTTACTACACCATTCCTACACTATACTCACATGTAGTGCAGATAACTTATGATATAGTATTATAGTATCTTCAGTCCCTTTATTTGAACATTCCTATTATTAATTTCACTTTTCCTTATGCTATAATCACCCCAACATTCTTATTATTATTTTAAACTTTTTTAGATCAGTTAAGAAAAAATATTTTACCTTATGTTATTTCATATTTGATGTTCTTCCTTTCTTTATGTAGATCCATTTTGCATATATATCATTTATATATCATTTTCCTTCTCCCAAAGAACTTTTTTTAAACATTTCTTATGGAGTAAATCTGCTAGTAATGAATTCCTACTGTTTTTATTTGTCTAAAAAAGCCTTTATTTCTTTTAAAGTTTTAAGGGGTAATCTTTACTAGTCAAGAATTCTAGATTTTTTCTTTTAAAATTTAAGTATTTTCCTTCATTCTCTTCTTATTTTTTGACTTATGATTAAAATTTCACTTTAATTCTTATCCTTGTTCTTTTATAGATAAGGCATTCTGTTTTTATTACTATTTTCAATATATTTTTCTCTGTTTTTGTGCAGTTTTATTACAATATGTGTAAGGGTCTTTCTGTTGTTTACCTTGCTATTTTCTGAGCTTGCTGACTCTGACTTTGTTTATTATTAACTTTTTGAGTGCTATTAGCCATCATTTTTGTCAAATATTTATTTTTCATTATTTTGTTAATTTATCCTTTTGTAATTGTTGTTGTTGATGATGATGATGATGGCAATGATCTTTGAGTGTGAGCAGTTATTTTTAGCTTTCCATAGTCCAAATGGAATTCATCTTGTTCTTTTGAAATTGGGGAAGCCTGTTACCGAGATTCTTAACTACTCTGAGCCAACTATTATGTAGGGTTCACGTACAGGTGTTTCTGCCAACACTCCAGATTGATCCCCAGGTCATAGCCAGCAATAATTACCATTCACCTGAAAGATCTATCTAGGGTATGGATTAGCAAACCATGGCCCTATTTTCCAAACTATCTTATTAAAATAAACAAAGACATCCATTTCTATTGTCTATGACTGCTTTTGTACTAAGTGGCAGAATTGGGTAGTTGTAGTAGAAACTAGAAGGTCCATAAAATCTAAAATATCTACTATATTTCCCTTTGGGGAAAACATTTGCCAGTCTCTGATCTAAGACCTTAAGCCCAGTTGAGCTTTCAGATTACTGCAGCCCTGTTGACATTTGACTGGAAATGCATGACACCCTATATGTAAGAATCAACCAGATGAGACTTTCCCAAATACCTGACCTATAAAATCATAAAATAAAATTGTTGTTTTATACAATTAAGTTCTGAGGTAATTTATTACATGACAGTGGAAACAAGAACAACTGGAAGCTTGTTTCTGATTGTGTTAAAGGTCCAGACTAAGATCAGATTAATCGCAGAATCTTCTATAAGGATCTATTTGGTAGAACCACCTTAGATTAGATAGATAGACAGATGACAGATAGATATAGATAGATAAATAGATAGATAGATAGACAGATAGATAATAGTACTATAAGGGTTCAGTCAAGAAAATAGATACACATCAGTTATTTTAATAGTAAGAGTCTTATGTGAGGAATTGGCTAAATGGACATTAAAAGACTGGAAAGGCAAGAAGAAAACTCAGAAGTGACAGAGATACTAACATCCAGAAGCAATCAGCATTCTCTGGAAATTAGAAACAAAAGGATGACACTGTGTTATTTAGAACCTTGAACCATACAGGAGAGGATTTGTAGAGCTTGCAGATAGACCTCAGAAATGTGGGTACTAACTGATTGTGGTAGTCAGGAGCAAGAAGAGCCTCTGTGCAACTAAGAACCAGACCTCTGAGTCCTCTGTACAACTGAAAACAAGACCTCTGATCATGGCCCAATTTGAACTGGTGCTTCAGAAAACCAGTGGTGGGGCCATGCAGAGCTGGAACTCAGAACGAAAAATCACGCACTGGTCAGTATACATTTCAAAAAGAACTCTATGAAACTTGTTCTGGGACTCTGAGGGAAAATAGAAGCTTGGAGTAACAGGCCCTGCTGGTATGAAGGAACAGTTGCTAGGGAGAAGCTGACAGGAATACAAATCAGAGGAGGAAAGAGTAAGTCCTTTTATCTTTTGAGTATCCCTTTAGCACTATTTATTGGCAGAACCCAATAGAGAACCCCTTGGTAAAATATATACGCTTCACCAAAAACCCCCTATAAGAGTGGTTTGGTGCTTGGATAATAATGCTTAATAACTTTCAGACCTTTATTATGGGACATCTACCTCAATCTCCATTCAGACATTCTGTAAATAAGCAGGTAACATCATCTGAGCTACTGTGTGACATTCACTATATTTCTTCCCCTCTTGTTCTAGCTCTTTACAGGCATTTGTATTTGAAAATCAGAGATACTGGCTTCCCAAATATTTCTCTTACTGGGCTACTTCTGGGTGTTAGTGTTACCTCTTACTAAAAGCTCCCATGGAATTTCAAATGTGCAAATAATATACAGTGCTAATGCAACTCAGCTGTGATAGAGGTAATTCCCATACACTACACTTGTAGTTTATCCCCACTACACTAATAACTTTTGTATTAGTTAGGACTCATGGATTCAAGAACAGTACATCCTTGCTAACTCAGGTAAAGATGAATGTTTTTGAAGGATATCCCAGAAACTAGAACATCTCTTGGATCTGGGTAGTTAGAACTTATATTCTCTTCAGAGCACTATATAGGGATGAATGAATTTAAAATAGTTTTCAGCCTTGTGTCACACAAGTAAGATTCAGATTTGAGGTAGGGAATCTGATTTAGGTTGTTTAGTTTCCCACATTTTGCTATGGAGAACAGAACACCTTGAATGGCAGCATACTAAGATAATATGCAATGGAGGAGGGTTAGTTTATTTAAGTAAAATCAGAGTTTTTCCTTGAGATAAATAGGGAATAGATTCTCATCTGACAAAAATAGCTAAATAACTTACCACCTCCTGTAAAACTTTATGATGATTACCCAAAGGGTTATAAATGTATGTTTCTTATACTTGTAAATCACTCCTGATATTATTTTGTAAGTCCTTTTGCCTAGGACTCAGTCTTTCT
Source organism: Taxidea taxus jeffersonii (assembly GCA_003697995.1). Taxonomy (NCBI): domain Eukaryota; kingdom Metazoa; phylum Chordata; class Mammalia; order Carnivora; family Mustelidae; genus Taxidea; species Taxidea taxus. Next base: position 52,946 of record ML103810.1, on the reverse strand, counting down.
CTCAGATTCAGCGTGCTCAATATAATATTACCAATACCCATACCTTGTGTACTTGTACAACTCAGGTCCTATCTCTTCTTCTAATCACCCACCCCAAATTCTGCCTTCATCATGTTTAACATGGGCTAATATTTTACTATAGAAGTTTTGCTTCTCTTTGTAATTATTGTTTGTGAATCTAAAAGTCTGAGAATGTAATCAAAGACTTACTTTAAGCACACTACAAAGAGCACACTAGAAAATAACACTGAAAAAAATTTTTGGTCTTTTTTTTCATTTTATTTAATTTTATTCTTTTCAGTATTCCAGCATTCATTGTTTATGCACCACAACCCAGGGCTCCATGCAATACACGCCGTCCATAATACACACTGAAAATTTTCACATAAATCGAGACTGCCACTCATGGTCCAAAATTCTTTTAGAATCAGCATCATGAATTTTCCTAGCAAGAAAAAAAAGTTCTGGCGAGTTAATGATACCTAAATGGATGACAAAAATGTGTGTGAAGCATTAGGGTTACTAGTTGTTTCATAAACTAACACGAATGTTCTAGATTCTGTGGCTTTGAAATATGTTATACCACTGATTGCTAGAGGAGATTTTCCCAAATATGAGTGACTAAACTGGCATGCTCTTTCTCTTTTACTTTTGTAGGATTCATTAAAGCTACCTAATTATCTAATAGGACCTAAATTTCTAATTAAACATTTTCTTTCCTGAAAACTTAATGATTTTGATTAAAGAGTTTTTTATCTATTTCATTTTAATTCATATATACATATTAAATGTCTATAACATGTCAGACTCTGTGATGGACACTAGGAAAAAATATGCATAAGACAGATACATTCTCTACCTTTTAGAGTTTAGAGATAGTGAAAGAAAAAGGTATTAAATAATTTCAGTCTGCTGGATCCTAGGATTGCCACATTTAGAAAACAAAAATTTAGGGCACAGTTGCATTTTAGTTGCAGATTAAAAATTAATATATATGTCCTTTGCAATATATGTGCTATCTTATACTTAAAAACTGCCACTTATTAGAAGTTCAAATTTTACTTTGAATTCTGTATTTATCTAGCCACTGTAGATTAACAGTACAACAGAAGTATATTTGGAAGTATTTTTTTTATTTTTTAATAAAGATTAACCCTAGATCTTAAAGTCACAATTAAAATAATAATAATGAGCCAGCCTGGAGAAAAGATATGTAGTGGATCTGCATGGGACTTTTTCTCCAAGATCATATTGAGATAAATAACTCAAAGTCACAAAGCAAAAGGATTATTTTTACTTTAGGAGAAAAAGTACATTTCCTGAATAGGGTATATTATTCTGCCTCAGGAAATTCTGTGTGGTAGTATTGCCATCTGTGAATATTGCTGCACCTAATCATATGACCACTGCTCCCAGCAGAAACGCAGTCTGAAGTGAATTTTGGGATGACCACATAAACCTAACTTCTCAACAAATACAGAAAAGCCTGGATGTGAGACATTGGAAAACTGGGATATAAACTATGAGAAATGCAGTCTGTCAGAAAGATGGAAGTCAAGGGGTAACAAGGGTAACAACCCCAGTTTTATTACTAGAAAGTGCTTGTCCATTATAGTCCGTGAGGTATTTGTTGCTATATTTTGCACATGGTAGGCTGTTGAAAATTGCTTTTAATTTGGGCATCTCTGTGTTTCCATGTCCATTTCTTCATCTACTGAATACCCAAAATGTATTAAGATTTACAGCTAAGATAACTAATGATTAACTAGATGTGGGTCTTATACTACCAATATGTGGGAACTGCCTATTTTTTATTTGAATATCTTTAATAATGATTATTTCAGACATTTCTTTACCACTTAGTAAGTGTTTGGTCCCAATTTAAATCTCTACCTGAATGCATTATTTTAATCTTCACCAAACCTTTAAGAGATAGAAACTTTATTATCTCCATTTTATAGATTAAAGAATTGAGGCTCAGAATATTTAAGTTATTTGTCTGAAGTTCAGTGGTTAACAAATGATGGATATGGGATAAAAACTAAGGCAGTCTAATTCCAGAACATGTACTTTTGATCATTCATGAATTCAGTCTTCAAGTGAAAATGGCTGCATTTTTTTAGTTCATTAAGAACTTTGTATGCATTATCTTATTTAATCCCTATATGAACTTTATGAGGATGCTGGCTTAAGGATATCATGTAACTTGTCCAGCATCACAGAGTAAGGAAGTAGCAGAGTCAGGATTCAGTCCCAAATCTTTCTAATTCCTACATTATTCTCATAATGACTACTAAATGCTGACTGTTTCATCATATGTAGGAGGAAGCTGCAACTCCTAGAAGTTAAGAAGCTGACCTAAATTCACACATCTAGTTAGTAACGAGGAATAAGACCAATAAATAGGACCAATAAATAAATGTCTATTGACTTCTGGTCCAAAAAACTTTTGATTATTCCTCTGGAAGCTTTCTCATTTATTTATTTTCACTTGCTGTTTATTAGTTATTTAGAATATTTCCCTCATCACACTCTGCTGATCAAGCTTAGGAATGCTGACTTCCTCATATAAATCATAGTTTCTATCATAGTCCTCTATCCTACTAGTAGACAGTGGCATCTAACACTTCTGCCTAATCTTGTCAGTTCAGAAAATTATAGATTGATAAATTTCTTAAAGAGTCAAATCTATTTAAAAATATATAGACTGTAAACATAAGCAAAAATTATAATTTTAAATAAATTATCTGTCACCTGTAATAAAATTTGGATTTGTGATAGTCCTCAGAAATTTGGTACAGATGCCAGACATCTTTAAATTCCATTTATAATTTTGGTTCTGTCATTGGAAAATTTATTTAAAAGAGCATTTCCTAAATTATGCTCTGTATCATATTATTTATTCTGCTAATAAAGGAGTTCAGGACCAAATACATTTGGGAAATACAACATGATATAGCCATTTATATATTTATAGCTTTAATATATTTTTTATCAAAATCACAGGCAGGATTTTTATAGATGTAGACAAGAATATTTTTATTTTATTTTATTTTATTTTTTATTTTATTATTTTATTTTGTCAGTGTTCCAAGATTCATTGTTTATGCATCACACCCAGTGCTCCATGCAATATGTGCCTTCCTTAATACCCACCACCAGGCTCACCTAACCCTCCACTCACTCTCCCTTCCAAAACCCTCAGTTTGTTTCTCAGAGTCCACAGTCTATCATGGTTCATCTCCTCTTCCGATTTCCCCCAATTCACTTTTTCCTTTCCTTCTCCTAATGTTCTCTGTGTTATTCCTTATGCTCCACAAGTAAGTGAAACCATTGATAATTGACTCTCTCTGCTTGACTTATTTCACTCAGTATAATCTCTTCCAGTCCCGTCCATGTTGATACAAAAGTTGGGTATTTATCCTTTCTGACAGAGGTGTAATATTCCATTGTATGTATCTATCATATCTTCTTTATCCATTCATCTGTTGAAGGGCATCTTGGCTCTTTCCACAATTTGGCAACTCTGGCCATTGCTGCTATGAGCATTGAGGTACAGATGGCCCTTCTTTTCACTACATCTGTATCTTCGGAGTAAATACCCAGTAGTGCAATTGCAGGGTCATAGGGAAGCTGTATTTTTAATTTCTTAAGGAATCTCCACACTGTTTTCCAAAGTAGCTGCACCAACTTGCTTTTCCACCAACAGTGTAAGGGGGTTCCCCTTTCTCCGCATCCTTTCCAACACGTGTTGTTTACTGTCTTGTTAATTTTGGCCATTCTAACTGGTGTAAGGTGGTATCTCAATGTGGTTTTGATTTGAATCTCCCTGATGGCTGATGATGATGAACATTTTTTTATGTGTCTGTTAGCCATTTGTATGTCTTCTTTGGAGAAGTGTCTGTTCATATCTTCTACCCATTTTTTTTTTTATGTGATTATCTGTTTTTTGAATGTTGAGTTTGAGGAGTTCTTTATACATCATGGATGTCAGCCCTTTGTTTGTAGTGTCATTTGTGAGTATCTTCTCCCATTCCTTGGGTTGCCTCTTTGTTTTGTTAACTGTTTCCTTTGTTTTACAGAAGCTTTTGATCTTGATGAAGTCCCAAAAGTTTATTTTCACTTTTGTTTCCTTTGCCTTTGGAGACATGTCTTGAAAGAAGTTGCTGTGGCCGATGTCAAAGAGGTTACTGCCTATGTTCTCCTCTATTATTTTGATAGATTCCTGCCTCAGGTCAAGGTCTTTTACCCATTTTGAGTTTATCTTTGTGTATGGTGTAACAGAATGGTCAAGTTTCATTCTTCTATACATACCTGTCCAATTTTCCCAGCATTTATTGAAGAGACTATCTTTTTTTCCTGTTTAGACAGAATATTCTAAAATTAATATGGAAATCCATGGGGACCTAGAATAGCTGGAACAATTTTGAATTAGAAGAATAAAGTGGGAGGAATCATTCTAGCTTATAGCAGTAGTCAAAGGAGAATGGTATTTGTAGAAGAATAGACAGGTAGATCAACAGAATCAAGTAGAAGAAACAGAAACAGATCCATGTAAATATGCCCAACTGATTTTTTTGTTTTATATAACGTATTTATTGAGATAATTTGTATATGCTACAAAGCTCACCATTTAAAATGAAGAAAAAAAAAAAGGGACGCCTGGGTGGTTCAGTTGGTTAAGCAGCTGCCTTTGACTCAGGTCATGATCCCAGCATCCTGGGATCGAGTCCCACATCAGGCTCCTTGCTTGGCAGGGAGCCTGCTTCTCCCTCTGCCTGCCACTTTGCCTGTGCTTGCTTTCTTTCTCTCTCTAACAGATAAATAAATAAAATCTTTAAAAAATAAATAAATAAAATGAAAAAAAACCTGTTTTTAGAATATTCACATGGTTATATAACCATTAGTGCTATGTATTTTTAGAACCAACATTTCATCACCCATAAAAGATACTTTATATCCATTGGAAATTGCTTGTTATTTTCTCCTCAATTCCTGAAAATCCTAATCAATTCTTTGTCTCCATTTGCCTGTTCTAGACATTTCATGTAAATTTAAATCAACCAACACATGCTATTTTGGGATGGCTTCTTTCACTTAGCATTGTGTTTTCAAGGTTTGTCCATCTTACAGCATGTACCATTACTTCACTCCTTTTATTGCTAAAAACATAACATTGTATGAATATCCATATTTATTCATTCATCTTTTAGGTTTTTGTTTCTACTTCTTGATATTCTGGTTCTCATGCTCTAACTTCCTTTTCTTGTTTGGTTGTTATTATGAATAATGCTGCTGTGAATATTTATGCACACATTTTTGGAAACACACATGTTCATTTCTCTTGGATATATGCCCATGAGTGGAATTGCTAGGTCATATATGATTAATATTTTGATCTACCAAGCAGTTTTCCAAAGCAGCTACATTATTTTATAATTCCACCACCAACAAATAAAGATTCCAATTTCTCCACATCCTTCTCAACACTTGTTATTATCTGTCCCTATCATTTTAAACATTTTAGTATGTGTGAAGTAATGACTTGTTATAGTTTTGATGGTCATTTTTCCAGTGATTGATGAGTTTGAGCAATTTCTATGTGTGTGTGTGTGTGTGTGTGTGTGTGTGTGTG
>ML103810.1:0-46911 GCA_003697995.1 Taxidea taxus jeffersonii | reverse complement strand
TGTGTGTGTGTGTGTGTGTGTGTGTGTGTGTGTGAGTGATTTGTGTGTATTCTTTGAAAAAAATGTGTTTTCAAATTAGTAGCACATTTTTAAAAATTGGGTTATCTTCTTTTTGAGTTGTTAGTGTTCTTGTGTATATTTGAAATACAAATGTGAGATGTATGTTTTAAAAAAAATCTTCCATTTCATTAATTATCTTTTCACTTCTTGATGGTGTCTTTTGAAGCACAAACATTCAATGTTGATAAAGGCTAATTTCCTATTTTTTCTTTGTTTCCTTGTGCTTTTGGGGTCATATCTAAATGTTAAAGATTATAAAGATTTGCTCATATGTTTTCTTCTAATATTTTCATACTTTAATTTCTTATATTTTGGTTTATGATCTCTTGTGAGATAATTTGTACATGTGGTATGAAATAGGAGTCTAGCTTCTTTTTTTATTTAAAATTTTTTAACTTAAAAAAAAAAAAAAGATTTATTTGAGAGAGAGAGTGCACAGCCTGAGGGAAGGGCAGAAGGGAACCAGACTTGCTGAACAGGGAACCCAATGCTATGAAACTTACAACTCACAACTCAGGGTTCATCTCCCTATCAGGAGATCATGATGTGAGCCAAAACCAAAATTCAGATGCTTAACCAACTGAACCACCCAGGTGCCCCATCTTTTTTTTTTTTTATTTAAAAAAAATTACACATGGTTATCCACCAACTGACTTTTTACAGTTGCTAAACCAATTCAGTTGAGGAAGGATAGACTTTTCAACACATGATACTGATGCTGACTAGAGTAATTGAACATCCATAGTCAAAAACTTAACCACAATCTCAACCTTATACCTTATGTAAAAATTAAGTCACAGTAGACCATGGACTTACATGTAAAACATAAAACTAAGAAGCTCTTAGAAACAAATATTGAAAAATATAGAAAGACAAATATATAATTTCACTTATATGTGGAATTTAAGAAACAAAACAGATGAACATAGGGGAAGGAAAGGAAAAATGCACAATGAAACAAAGAGGAAGACAAAACATAAGAGACTCTTAACTATAGGAAACTGAGGGTTGCTGGAGGGGAGGTAGGTAGGGGGGATGGGATAACTGGGTTGATGACCATTAAGGAAGGCCCCTGATGGAATAAGCACTGGATGTTATATCCAGCTGATGAATCACTAAATTCCACCTCTGAAACTAATAATACACTTTATGTTAATTTAATTAAATTTAAGTAAAATATTTAGAAAAATACAAAGAATCTTTGGGATCTTAAGCTAGGTAGAGTTCTTAGACTTGTCAGAAAAATATCAATTAGAAAGGAAATTTGATAAAGTAGATCTTATCAGAATCTAGTTTTTGTTCTTTGAAAGAACTTATTAAGACAATGAAAGCTACAGAGTAGTGTTAATATTTGCAAACCACATATCTGAAAGTACTTGTGCCTAAGGAAGTATAAAGAACACTAAAAACTCAATAGTAAAAAAAAAAAAAATAGGGGCGCCCGGGTGGCTCAGTCGGTTAAGCCGCTGCCTTCAGCTCAGGTCATGATCTCAGGGTCCTGGGATCGAGTCCCTCATCGGGATCTCTGCTCAGCAGGGAGCCTGCTTCCCTCTCTCTCTCTCTCTGCCTGCCTCTCTGCCTGCTTGTGATCTCTCTCTGTCAAAAAAATAAATAAAATCTTAAAAAAAAAATAGATGATGAGTAAAGCACAACAGACATTTCACTGGAGGATATACAGATGGTAAACATATGAAAAGATGTTTAATATCATTAGCTAGTAGAAAAATGTAAATTAAAACTATGAGATATCACTATAAGCCTGTCGTGGCTAAAATAGAAAATACTGATAATACCAAATGCTGGTAAGGATACATAGAAACTGGAGCATTCATTGCTGGTGAGAATGTAAAATGGCAGGAAATCATTTAGCAATTTCATATAAGACAAAATATGCAACTACCACATGGCCCAGCAATTGCATTTTAGGGCATGTTTATTCCAAAGAAGTGAATACTTACACTCACATACAGACCTACTCGGGAATATTCATAACAGCTTATTCATAATAGCCAACAGCTGAAAACAACCCAGCACTCTTCAACATGTGGATGCTTAAACAAATCATGATACAGCTAAACCACGGATTTTTTAAAAATTATTAACATATAATATATTATTTGCTTCAGGAGTACAGGTCTCTGAATCATCAGTCTTACACAACTCACACCACTCTCCATAGCACATACCCTCCCCAGTGTCCATAACGCAACCACCATATCCTTCTCCTCTCACCCCCCAGCAACCATAGATTTTATTCAGGAATAAAAAAGATTAGGCTGCTGACATAGCAATAACTTTAATGGATTTCAAGGGAATTATACTGAGTATAAAAACAACAACAACAACGAAAACTAATTGCAAATGATTGCATACCATATGATTCTTTTTCTATAATATTCATGAAATGATTATAGAGGAGGATAGACTATTGTTTGCCAAAGATTACAGGTGGGGAAGAGAGAAAGCAAGTAGGTGTGGCTATAAAAAGGTAGCACAATGGATCTTTGCAGTGATGAATCTATTCTTTATCTTAACTGTGCTAATGATTACAAAAATTTATATATGATAAAATTACATAGAACTAAACACACACACCCACTGAGACACATACTCAAATGAACACATACAAATCTAGTAAAATCTGAATAAGTTCAGTGGATTGCATCATTGCCACTTTACTGGTTGTGATATTGTATGATAGTTATTTAAGGTGTTACCATTGGAGGAAAATTGATGAAGTGTGTATGGGATTACTCACTCTGTATTATTTCTTACAACTACATGTGAATCTAGATTTACCTCAAAAAGTTAACAAAAAAAGAAAACTTTTCAAACTAGAATTTTTGATCTTGAAGTAGATGATTCCAAGGGGAGCAAAAGTTGTGTTATTCATAAGTATGATTGAGGAGATGGTAGAGAAAAAATACTTCCATTTCCTCTGAAGAAAGAATAAAACATTTTAATTTTGGTTAGAAGACATATAAAATATCATTAAAGCAGTCCCATAAAGTCTAATCACTTCAGAGCCACCAGTGTAATATTTCTAAAATGTAATTGAGATCATGTCTTTCCTAAGCTGAAAAGTCCCCAGTGGTTTCACATTGCACTTAGAATAAAAATGAATTTCTTTGCTGTGGTTTGCTAGGCCCTATATGATATGGCTCCTACATATTCTCTCATCTCATCTTATCTTCTTTTCTTTCTTGTATTTGTTACCTATCGCTGTGCAACAAGCTACCTCAAAATTCAGCAGCTTAAAATAACACTTATTTATTACCTATAATTTCTGGGAGGTAAGAATCTGGGTATAGTTTTGCTGGTCCTCTGCTTCAAGGTCTCTCACAAAGCTGCAATCCACGTGTTAGCCAGTGCTGGGTTGTCATTTAAAAACTCAGCTGGAGAAAAACCTGCTCCCCATGCTCCTCAACGTGGGTGTTGGGAGGATTCAGTTTCATAAACGCTGTTGAACTGAGAGCCTCATTCCTTGTTAGCTGTTGACAAGAAGCTACTCGCAGTTCTTCCCACAAAAATCTCTGGCCTGTCTCTTGTTTCATAAAGGCTAGCAAGAGAAGGAGAGATAATCTGCTAGAAAGATAAAAGTCAGCCTTGTAACACAAGTCCAGAAGTGACATGCTCTCAATGATGCTGTATTCCATTTGTTAGAACCAAGTTACTTGCGAGAAAGGCATTGCACCAGGTTCTGAGTAATAAGAGATAAGAATCACTGGGGGGCCATATGAAAGCTTGCTTATCACACTGATCTTCTTGCTATTCTTTGTATATCTGATCCAAGAGTGTTATAAAGATGACTTATCTTTTGGTAGGTCATAATACAATGAGACTTAACTGTAGATGAAGCTCAAGTCTATAGATTTTGAGTGGAGGTCTATCAGGTTTATGGGTAGCTAGTAAACTAGCTGAACATTTAGGTGTGGCCTTAGATTGTTGAGTTAGGCTGGCCTGAATAGAAATTTAGAAATGGCAATGCAAGTATGATACTTAAACGTTATGGAAGGAGAATAATATTTATTGAATAACTTGTATCACTCCACTCTTATTTGGAATGTATAATCTTAACCTGTCACATAACAGAATCCAAGGCCCAGAAATATTAAGTAACTCTTAAATTCACACAGTTGAAATATCATTCAAAACCCAAGTTTTTTGGACCTCCCCTTCCTATACTGTCCCCTGGGATGTCAGATAGGTCTGGAGTCAGGACTCCAGACTTTGTCAAGAATGAACCAGGCTACTGTTTTACCAGTACTTGCCTAGTGAGCTTCCCACCCCTCCCCGCCAACCACAATCCACTGATGCTCCTTTGCATTCTGCTGCCCCCTAATGTCCATAGCTGTAATTGCATCCAAGCCTAAAGCCTGGGGCTGTTTCCAAGGCTGGGAGGCAAAAAAAAAAAAAAAAAGGAGTCTGAAAGAAGAAAAAACATTAGCCATTTCAAGGAAACAAAGGGTTTGCCTAAAAACATAATAAATGTAATACACACACACAGATATGTATACATATATATGTATAATATATATATCTGTTATACATATACATACATACATACACATACATACATACATATACACACACACATTTAAAAGAGGGCAGGAAGGAAGTAAATAAAGGAAATGAAAGTTTGTAGAGTCAGGTCAGATGCTAAAATGGTGGTATAGGTCAGTTTTTTCTTTTTGTCCAGGCCTTCCTAGAAGAAAATCCATCTAGAACTTAGGGAAGTACATTCTACATGAGCAACTGGTACTCCTCTAAGAATCAGACAGATGTAGATGAAATGACATTTTCTCTCCTGGCTTTAAGGAATACAGGGAAGCTGGTAGAAGAGCCAGGCATCAACAAACTAATGAAGACTGGGCTGGCCTTTTAAAAGATTGTTATCTAATATAATTTAATTACAAAATAGTAACTATAAATATAAAACAAACATAAAATTAACCTTTAGATACATATTTGCTTTGTATTATCTATGAAAAAGATTTCCCATCATCCCCATTTTACAGACTGGGAAAATGAGGTTTAGGGAAACTTGGACTTTCTCCTAAAGTTGCCTGGATAAAAGTGTCAGACTCCGATAATATTTCATAGCTCCCACTTCCAGACCCTGCTTTTCCTGTATCTATCTTTCATTTTCAAAGTATCTCTAACCTATTGATTGTCTCTCCAAGTGGTCTTCCAGATTTTATAGATGCTTTTTTGTTTCATTGCCTAGTTGTATCTTCTTAATCTTTAAGCTACAAGGCAACTACTCATGTGGTAAATTTGCACATCCAGACCACCAACACCTTTCCCCACCTTCAGATAGTGCATATTTAGAACATTTGAGATCAAGCTGGATGAACTGTACAAAGAAAGATATCAATGAATTTTAAAAATTTGTTCTTGATCTCCTGGGAGGAGACAGTACCTAGTTAGGTACTCTGAGTGCTAATTGATTGCGTTTCCACACAGCACTCACCCCTCAGGAGGTTCTCTACCATCCCACACTTCTATTACATAGGTCTTAAGTAACATGATTTCCAAACCCACCAGTAATTCACCAGATTAATATACCAGTTCATAATCACAGCTTGGAGATGAGGGAATGAGATCACATTGATTGAAGAAATAAAGGGCAGTTTGGAAGGGAGGACCAGGAGCTGCTCCTGCATTGTTTTTCCTGCCTGTCTGTAGATCATTGTGTTCTTGAAAATGTTACTTTTCCAGTACCTAATGAATGATACATCAAGGACTGCCACGAAACTGTAGGGAGAAACTTTATGGTATGACTCATGAGCCATGCTGAATTACAGATCTTTTCTCATTAGTCTGATTAAAAACCTAAGCTCATTATGGCTCAGGAAGTGATTTAGTTTCAATGCCTTTTAGTTATGTTCCTTTTTTATTTTCTAGGAGCACATATTTTGGCTAAGAATTCATTTTCTATTTTAAATGGTTCTAAATTTCAATTCTTAAAATGTGTGTTCATTATCATATCATTCAGACCTGTAAATGTTCTTTTTATATTTTAAGAACTATTTTTTTAAAGCAAAAGTGATTTTGATTTCTATCTCATGTAGTATCTTTCTTCACAAATAGGATTCTTGAAGAAAGGTTTTGGCTTTAAAAAAAAAAAAACTTTTTGAAGAAAATAGACTCTGTAATATCATAGAAAGAAAATGTTGGCTTTGAAGTTAGACCTAAGGTATGTACCTTAGCCATTGCTAACAGTTTCATCTTGGTCAATTTACTTAAACCTACTAAGTCTCAATTTCTTCATCCTCTAATGAAATTTGAATAATAGCATAAATAGCACTGCTATGTAGATTAAATAAATGAATATATTTAAAGCATGTGAAATAGTAGGAGCCCTACAAATATGTGTCTCCCTTGCTTTCTCTGCTATATAGAGATATAGAGCTTTTATATTTTAGTGCTAACAAATAAATTAATCAAGAGGCTGAAGAATTGAAATTTAAATATCCCATGTCTGTTGTGTGGATTTAAGTCTGTGTTTGCATATCTCTGGGGACACATGCAAAATTCTAAATGTGAACTGGGAGTTGATTGCTCAAAACTCTTGGGATCATTTCTCATGAACTCATCTGGCATAAGGCATGCAAATTGAACATGGTCTAGATGTGAAGATGTTTTAGAAGACACCTACTTCTGTGATATCCCAATGAACTTACCAGATAAAACTATAAAATTTCACGCCTTGGAATAGCCTGATGATAAGTATGATGATAAGTATCTAGTTGCCTATTGGCAACTAGAATCTCAGATAAGGTATATCTGAATGAAAAATTGAAGACATCAGCACATTCATTTTCTGGCATATGTACCTGTTCCTTGTCAATTGTTAACTGAGTAATCCTCTTCAAGATAGTCATACCATGGTTCTTAATAGAGGGTGGGTGGTTTTTGTCTTTCATGGAACATTTGGCAATGACTGAAGACATTTTTGGCTGTCACAGTGGAGGGGTAGTACTGTTATCAGGAATACTGCTAAATATCATACAATGCCCAGAACAGATCCTCTCACAAATAATTATCTGGCCCACAATTTCAGTAGAACTGTTATTGAAGAACTCCAAGCCTGATAATATTACCATTTCCCCCAAGTGTTTGAAATACTTTTGAAATGTTTTCTTGATGTCATGTAGAAATAGCCAGAGGCTTACAAAGTCTGAGGGGTTGTCATGGCTATTGAGTAGAGATGTGACCAGCTGTGCTTTCTTTCCATTCAGGATTGATCAAGTGAAAATAGATCTGAGGTACAAGGAGCTTAGTTTGAATTGAGGAATAGCTTCCTCTTAGTGAGGAAGTACAATGCTGTTAAACTTGGCATTGGAATTTTAAGATAGACTAGGGAAATTATTTTCTTTGCATTATTTCACATCGGTGGTCATCCTGTCTTCCTGTATTGCAAGTTGGTTATGAAGGAAAAATTAGTTAGATGGCAAAGACAGCCTGACTTGGACTCATAAACTTTTATTAGCTAAAGCTGCCAGTTAACCCTACTGTATTTAATACTTTGACTTCCCAACAAAGTACCATTTACCTAACAGAATCTTGGATAAATACATTTTAAATTTTTTCTTTATTCTTTCCTTCAAATAATTCTTTATGGGCTTTCTTCCGGCATATGACATCAATATCTATCTTATTACCATACTTTTGCATATCCATGGAAGTTTACAGGAGCCTCCTAAATGAAGGAGAAAAGGATATGAATACGTTCGGAACATGACAAATATTTCTGAAACTTCCTGTAACTTCTTTTTTCTTTTAAGATTTTATTTATTTATTTGACAGACAAAGATCACAAGAAGGCAGAGAGGCAGGCAGAGAGAGAGGGGGAAGCAGGCTCCCTGCTGAGCAGAGATCCCCATGTGGGGCTTGATCCCAGGACCCTGAGATCATGACCTGAGCCTAAGGCAGCGGCTTAACCCACTGAGCCACCCAGGTGCCGCCTTCCTGTAACTTCTTCTTAAGCTTTGATTGTTATAATGTTCATAATGAGAGGCAAGAGGTGTAAAAAGGGTAAATTAGATGGATTTTCTTAGAAGTCTGGACCTAAAACTACCCAGGCAGAAAGTTTTCATTGTTTTATCATCACTTACAATCAATCAGTCTCCATTATTTTCACAATTTTAAGATATTCTTCACTCTTAGTTTATTTTATGATGAAACCTAACATTCTATGGCCTAATGTGCTCCAATATTAAGTTTCATATTTTCAAAATCAGGCTTGTTGGTAGTTTTTGTCAGTTGCAACTTCAGAGACTCCAAACACTTATGCTCTAAGGAACCTAACTTAGAATCAAAAGGACATGACTTTTCATATATAAGTATTATGTTTCCTATATGTGAGTTATCTCATGACTAGGAACACTAAGTATAGGGGAATATGGAAGCAATTTCACAAATTAATGAAAACTTTTAATTTGTGAAAAGTGTTCAACTTCAATATGAAGATATTTGTTGACTATTAGTGGATGTTTACATTAAAAATATTTATGAAAGAAATTTGAAATAAAATATGTCAACATTTAAGACTGATATCCCTTTGTTCAGCAAGGTCATTATTAGGAATCTATGTAAAGGGGCACCCGGGGGGCTCAGTGGGTTAAAGCCTCTGCCTTCTGCTCAGGTCATGACCCTAGGGTCATAGGATCAAGCCCCACATAGGGCTCTCTGCTCGGCAGGGAGACTGTTTCCCTTCCTCTCTCTCTGCCTGCCTCTCTGCCTACTTGTGATCTCTGTCTGTCAAATAAATAAATAAAATCTTTTTAAAAAAGGAATCTAAGTAAATACATTACTAAAAAATAGTATATATAATGGGCCTATAAGTATAAGCCTTATTTATAATTGAAATTAATCTAAATGTATATCAATTAGGAACTAGTAAGACAAATTTTAACACATCCATTTGATGGAATTCTGATGGATTTCAAAAAATATGATTGATTTTTATGTACTGATATTAAAAGGTCTCCACATTATGTTCAATGGAAAAAAGAGATTGTCCAAATAATATGGTCTTGTTCATGTTAAAACCACATATATATTAAAAAAACATATAAACATACACATCACAGAGAAAATAAAGAGTGAAAGGATATTTAGAAATAGTTTTTCATTTCTTGAGAGAGAAGCAGCTTTTTTTTTTCAGATTTCTATTCTCTACTGTATTTCTATATTGATGAAGTTTTTATAAAAGTATGAAGTCTATAATAATATAAACATTTTAATAGTTCAATATTGAAGAAAAAAATCATAGTAAGTTACAGAAAACTGTAATGGCTTGCGTTAAATTACTCAATAAATGTTTGGGAGTACTCACTATAGAGTGTGTAGTGGGAGAAACAGACACTGATCAAATAACTATATGAATAAATATATATAATTTAGAGCAGGTGTATGAATCAGAAGTTCCTGGTAATATAAGAGTATGCAATAGGGCTTCCTGACCCACATCATCAGGTCAGAGTTTTTCTCTTGGGAATGTAATTGGATCTAAATATAAAGCATAAGTAGGAATCAAGTGGGCAAAAGGGGAAAAGAGCATCTTAGTAAGATAAACTGTATGTAAAGAGATTTTTCTGATAGGAAATACATTGGTACATTTCAGTGGTTGAGAGACAGTAAGTGTAGTTGGACCACGAAGAACAAAGGGGCCTTGGTGAGAGGTAAGACTGGTCCAGGCCAAATACTACAGACCCTTTAACTCACATTAAGGATTTTGAGACTATAATAAGCATAAGAGGAAACCATATATTTCAGAAAATATAGCAAAAAAGTTCTGGGTATGGAATACTATTTTGGAAAGATCAGTCTGGCTCCAGTGTAGAAAATAATGCTACCATAGCAAGAGAGGATTCGTGGAAACGGATCCAAAGCCTACTGAAGCACTCACCATATGCTCTATCACCTCATATAATGGTGGCACACATAGTGGCCATTTTTTCAACACATTAGAAGTACATGACTGGTAAACAATCTTAGGATCACTTCCAAGGGAGGATTTTTTTTTATTGTACTTATTTATTTGACAGACAGAGATCACAAGTAGGCAGGGGAATACTGCTAAACATCATACAATGCCCAGAACAGAGCCTCTCACAAATAATTATCTGGACTACAATTTCTGCCTAGGCAGAGGTGAGATTGAGGGAAGCAGGCTCCCTGCTGAGCAGAGAGCCCAATGCAGGGCTTGATTCCAGGACCCTGAGATCATGACCTGAGCCAAAAGCAGAGGTTTAACCTGCTGAGCCACCTAGATGCCCCATAGGAGAGATTTTTTTCTTAAATTATCTAGAAATGGAGTGTGATATCTGTAGAAGAAACACACTTGACAATATTTTGGAAAATGTGCACCCATTTAAGTACAATTCCATTAACTAGAATTAACTTCAGAAATATATAATTGGAATTTGACTGTGTTTCTGAAAGCTACAATTTTCCCAAAGGGTGAAATGACCAATATAGAGCCCAGAGTACAAAGGAGACTACAAACAAGATTTTTGTTAGACTGTTTCTCACTGATAGAGGTCTTGTACCCTGATTATTTGCCTTCTAATCTAATTGGAAGGTATATCCCTATAGAGGAGATGGACATGCTCATTCAACACTTTTGCTTTGATTCCATGATCACTAAGCAGCTTTATGATTACAATTTGTCTTTCTGCATAGTATCCTTCAAGATAAGAGCATGCTTCTCAATTTAAATGAGACATTCTGATGATTTACAGTTTTATTTAACATGAGACATTATTAAATGGGCATAGTTGTCTCTTATAGTTTTAATTTCATGAATACCTCTGATCTCAAAAGACTGATCACTTTTGAACAGATATCATAAAATTGAGGATTTAGGACTACAAAGTTGAAGGCCAGATTCTGGAGTGTGGGGAACTCAAATACTTACCATGTAAACTCTTCATGATTGATAAGACATCATCCTCTAGCCTCCCAATCTACCTTGAAATCCATTCTTCCAGCAAAAACTTCTTAACAAAGCAGTCATCACAGAAGTATAATAGCTATAGGTTGGTGTTTATAATGCCTGAAAGTCTAGTCCATTGTCTTTACTGAGACTCATAGTTAGAATTCTGCTGGTAGCTGGTTGCTACCAAAAATAGAAACAATTCAGGATGGTGGCTAAGAACACAGTCCACCGAGGTAAATCCTTGTACACTTACCCAACTTGGCCTCTTACTAGCTGTGGAACAGTGGGCAGTCACTTAGACATTGGAGTCTGGGTTTCTTCCACTGTAAATGGGGGATATTTTTTTTTTTTACCTCAACTAAATATCAATAGAGATTAAGTGAGAAAAAATGTTGATTACATATTGAGTGATGGAGTAGGTTTTCCATAAATAATAGCTTCTATTATTGGTGTTATTTTTATTTACCTTGCCCCTCAAAGCTCTGAAACCCTACCTCCAACCATCCAGAGATATTCTATTTCTCATGCTTCCAAATAATTTTTTGCACATGATACTGGACTTTGCCTGTCATAGCAATGTTTCACTTCTCTTTTACATTTTGTTCTCTGCTCAACATGTTTTCTGAGGTGTAAAAGAGAGACATTCTTCTGATAATTGCTCTCGTGTCACATATTTTAAATTATAAATCTTGAAGAATATGCCTGTGATACAAAATGTATATTTGATATTGATGAGGGCATCATGGGTAAAAGAAGTTTAATGAGTATGTCTTACAATTCCACTCAAATAAGCAATAAGAAAAGAGCTCTGTGCATCATCAAAATAAAGGGAAAGTAAAATCCCCAAAACCAGGGTGTTTTCTCTTTGATCTGCCACATGTCATTAATGCCTATCTTGAGCTGTGCACCAGCTATCTGGCAGGCAATACTTCTCTTGAAGATGAACAGGTGCAGTGACTTATTCCTCAGGGAGGGCAAAGATTAATGAAGTGTGTGTGTAAATTCTAGGAATATGAGAGGCAACAGTCAACGTTTTAATAATACTTTAATTAACACTGATATAATGCATTAACTAACCCTCAGCAGCACATTTTGACTCATTTGTTAATCTTGTTCTTAACAGCAGCTGTTCAACTGTATCAAAAAGCATTGCTTCTTTGTTGCATGTTAAAGAGCCCAGAGCCACATAAAACAGCCTACAATGCAATCAGGCTACTTGGCTGAGAAGAGGTTGTCAGAGAAGGCTAAAAGAATACAAAACACTTAAAGAGTAAATAACTTTGAAGTCATTAACTACATTGTGGGTTGTAGCAGGCCTTCTGGTAGTCCAGCACATCAAATTTTACATGGAATTTCCCTAACAATCCATGACATTTTACTCCTTCTAGAACTTTGTTTATACTATTTTGTAGCCTAGAACAGATTTCTCATCATTCAAAAGCCAACCTCCCTCCCCATATTTATCTATTCTTGATCTGTTTATCTAGATCACTTTTGTCCATGTTTCTATTACCCATTTGCTTCTCTTTTTGCTTTGATCACACTATCATATAAATTTCTGTTTAAATGTATCTGAAAATACCACTAGACTTTGAGTCTTGAGGGTTCAGGCCACATTTATTTATAGAGCCTTTTCCAGAGTTTAGCCAGTGGTTGATATCAGTGGTTGGTAAGCTCTCAGTAGATGTCTGTGTTCTTAATAAATAAATTATAAATAAATAAATAAATAAATTAGAAATCAATTAATAGAATTCACATAAGTTATTAAGAGATTTTATTTGGGGATGCCTGGGTGGCTCAGTTGATTAAGCAGCTGCCTTCGGCTCAGGTCATGATCCCAGCATCCTGGGATCGAGTCCCACATCGGGTTCCTTGCTTGGCAGGGAGCCTGCTTCTCCCTCTGCCTCTGCCTGCCACTCTGTCTGCCTGTGCTCGCTCTCTCTCTCTCTCTCTCTAACAAATAAATAAATAAAATCTTTTAAAGAAAAAGATTTTATTTGAGTCAGAATTGTTCTTTTATGTCCTTTAGATTTAGCAATCCACAAAAATAATGAAAATCATACTTCTAAAAATAACTGCCTCTTATACCTGTGATAGAAAATTGGATATTCCTACTGAAACTGTAGCCACGTCTACAAAGTCAGAGACTAAGAATCCATTCCATTCTGTTTACCATGGTAAATCGTTCTGATTGTCCCATGGCTAAAAGTTCTACTAAATGTCATAATTAAGCAGTTTAAAAGTAATTCCAGATGTTAAGAAACAGAGAAATTATTCTCTCAGCAAATTTTCCAATATCCTAGGTCTTTACAAATTCTGCCCTTTATATAGATCTAAATTTATCACCTGTCTGTTGGCTTAACTCTTGTCCACTTTTCAAGCTCAATTTCATGGTATCTATAAGGCAGACTCCCATCTATGACACTTTGGATCTATACCCATTCAAGGAAGTATTTTTGCGTGTGTTAACTGATTGTTCAAGAGTGTGTTTGCCTCTTATCTATTCACTTTTGGTCCCAGTCGGGACCAAACCTTTTCAACCTTGTATCCCTTTTTTCCATCAGAGTACCTAACCCATAGTAAGTCTTCAAAAATATTTGATGAATAAATGGTTATTTAATGCAAACAGTGGTTTTGGATTATGACTATGTTTAATTTCTATGATGATTGAATTTTAGTAGAAGCATTTTCTTGTCAGTGATAATAAATTTATTTTAAACACAACTGAGTGTATGAGAAAAGCTTCTAAAGCTTGGCTTGTGTTCTGGTGCTCCATCTTTTCTGTGTCATTCTTGAATTAAAGCTCACAAGAACATTAGTGCTCCCAGCACTATATCACTCAGTAACTTGCTTGATTTACTGGAATAACCCAATGCAATGTTCATGTCTTTAAAGGATGGATCACCCAAATACACAGATGCTCTTGGGAAATAAACCTAATAAAAAGTTTAACATCAGTTCTGGAAACCCTTTCACCATGAGATGGCATTTTGTAGTACAGCATAGCTGTATTAAATATGTGGGGATTAAAACAAAACTAAACAAAACAATACCTTGGCCTAAGTCTCTATTCTTATAAGACTCTATTCTTCATTTCCTTAATAGGAACAGTTATGGTATTTGGCAAACCATAAGCCCTCTGATGTTTGGCATCGCTTACACAGGATAGGTTTACTAAGTTACCATATAGATTTTATTTATTTCCTTACCCATTTGGTTGCTCCCATTAGGTAAGCAGTGCTCCGAATCATTACAGTAAGTTTGGACATTTGAGTCAGTGATGATTGAAACTATTTCCCTGACTTTCTTCCTAGAATAAGAAGTTCCTTGAGGGTGTAGATTTGATCTTGTTCATCTTTGTATTTCCATTTTACTACTAATGCATAGTACTGGACATGCATTAAGTTTGTAACAAATGTTTGTTCTTAGAAGCTGTTGTTGAATTCCCATGTTTTTATAAGCTTTTTTCATAGTATCACATGTATACACTCAAAACACACATATGTATACACACACATCATTTGGGACTTAAAAGGAATTTTTGACACATAAATAATTATAGATTTCATCTATTTGTCATATCATTAATTACTATTTATATATTTTGTGTTTCATTTTCCATTTTATGAATTGTGTCTAGTAAACACTTTCATTCTTCAGTGAGCTCTATATATGTCAAAATTAGAAAACTATTTTGATATCTAAGCAGCATGAAAGACATCAGTAGTAATTCCTCCTGCCAAGTAGGAGGGAAAGAGAGGTTGCTAATATCAGACTGACAGATATAGCAAAGTTTGCTCGTGGATGGAATGGAATTTGAAAATAAAACAGAAAAGACACTCTAAAGGTACTTAGGGAGATGGAGAGGAGATGTGAGTTGGGGGAAATCAGAGGGGGAGACAAACCATGAGAGACTGTGGACTCTGAGAAACAAACTGAGGGTTTGGGAGTGGGGGCTGGGGGGTTGGGTGATCCTGGTGGTGGGTATTATGGAGGTCACGTATTGCATGGAGCACTGGCTGTGGTGCATAAACAATGAATTTTGAAACACTGAAAAAATAACTTTAATTTAATTTAATTTTTAAAAAGTTGAAAATAGAGCTACCCTACAACCCAGCAATTGCACTACTGGGTATTAACCCTAAAGATACAAATGTAGTGATCTGAAGGGGCACATGCACCCGAATGTTTACAGCAGCAATGTCCACAATAGCCAAACTATGGAAAGAACCTAGATGTCCATCAACAGATGAATGGATAAAGAAGATATATATCTTCTTCATATATATATATATCACACACACACACACACACACACACACACACACTGGAATACTATGCAGCCTTCAAAAGAAATGAAATCTTGCCATTTGCAATGACATGGATGGAACTGGAGGGTATTATGCTGAGTGAAATAAGTCAATCAGAGAAAGAATTATCATATGATCTCCCTGATATGAGGAATTTGAGAGGCAGGGAAGAGGATTTAGGGGGTAGGGAAGGAAAAACTGAAACAAGATGGGATGGGGAGGGAGAAAAATCATAAGAGACTTTTAATCTCACAAAATAAACTGAGGGTTGTGGGGGGGAGGCAAAGAGAGGGTGGTGGGGTTATGGACATTGGGGAGGGCATGTGATATGGTGAGTGCTGTGAAGTGTGTAAGCCTGACAATTCACAGACCTGTATGCTTGGGGCAAATAATACATAATATTTTAATAAAAATAATAAATTTTAAAAAATAAAGGTACTTAGAATGTAGGTGCCATTTAGGAGGGTGGATTGAATATAGGAGAGAAAATATTTCACAAAAACTGGTTATTTGACTATGTGAGGTGTGAGATGACCCATAGATATCCAAGTCAGTGATGTTGAGTAGGCAACTGGATATATGTCTCTGTAATTCAGAGGAGAGACTTCCACCAAAGATAAAAATAGGAATATACCAAAAAAAAAGATGGTATTATAAGCCAAAAGATAGAATTAAACATTAATAAATATTGGAGATTATTACTCCTATAGTAATTACCATCACTTGTGATCATTATGTTAACCCTATTTTCTTCTGTGAGGACCTCAGAGTCTTGCTGTCTTTGGTCTAGTGTAGAGATTGTGATGTTTAAATAATTAGATAATTAGATAATTAAATAATTATATAATTAAGAAAATGTAGATAAAAATGTGGTAATAGAGAGTGCAGCAATTCTATAAATTGTAGCTGGAAGAGCAAAGATTTTGGGGTTGATTAAAACATTGTCAGGTCTAAATGTCTTTTGAACCCATTTGCAAACCTGATCAAGAATCATTGGAATAAGTCTGCCTGGGTGGCTCAGATGGCTATAGTGTCTGCCTTCAACTCAGGTCATGATCTCAGGGTCCTGGGATCAAGCCCCAAATGGACTAGCTCCCTGCTCAATAAGGAGTCTGCTTCTCCTTCTATCTCTACTTCTCCCCTTACTCGTGCTCTCTCTTTCTCTTTCAAATGAATAAATAAAATATTTATTTTAAAAAAACAGAACAATTGGAATAAGTTAAAGGTAAGTAACAGAACAAACCCTTTCATGTTCTAGGAGAAATGGTTTGAGTAATTAAGGGCAGTTTTGTACTTTTATTTCAGTAGCATAATATTTGCATTGCATGTTATAACTGTGTTAATCTGACAATTGGTTTCTCTGCTCACAATTCCCTTTCTTAGTCACTGATACTGAAAATGATTCAGAACCTCATGTAATAATAATCTCTTAGCACAATTCAGCCGATTTAGAGACCATTTAAAATAAATTCACTCACCTGATCATTTTCTACTAAAAGTAGGTCAAATTGCAGGCAATCAATACCCTGCAAGGTCAAATTCTATTTGTGGATTAGAAATTAAAATGCTCAACTCTGAATGGGGATTTAACTAATTTTTCAACTTTTTTTAAAATGAAAAATAATTCTACAGTATACACTATTACTAATATTAATACATTAACTTCCAGTTATTTGTACAAACTGCGCCAAGTATCCTACTAAATACTTTGGGAATGTTATTTTATTTAATCCTTACAACAACCTTATAAGGAAGCCAGTGCCCCTGTTTTACAGATGAGAAAACTAAAAATAAGAGCGTTAAAGACAGTGTTTCTCAAAACAGATTCAGATCAGTAGGTCTGGAGTACAGATTGAGATTTTGC
Source organism: Taxidea taxus jeffersonii (assembly GCA_003697995.1). NCBI lineage: Eukaryota > Metazoa > Chordata > Mammalia > Carnivora > Mustelidae > Taxidea > Taxidea taxus. The sequence goes on along the minus strand of ML103810.1, from coordinate 29,729 downwards.
ATTTCTAACAAATTCCCAGGTTTAGCAGACTTGGCCACAGAATGTATCTGGTCCAAAGCTGCCACTTATAATCTACTTACTTTTAGTCCAATTTCATCCCATTGTAAAAAAGAGTATTTCTTCCTACAGCTGAGCTCCTTTCTCCAGTATCCTATGGCAACCCAACTCTTCAAGGAAGAGAAGACTACTTCACATTTTCTGTGAAATGCAAATCCATGAGTGAGCTTTAATGCTTGGACTTCATATGTCTTCTATAACTGCACCTTCTTTCTGGCTTCCCAACCAAATCGCAGGCTCAACTTCTGTATTTAGAACCTACCTATTCCCTTTACCTTAGTGGAGACCATAAAGTTTGTGCTTCTCTGCCCAGACTCCAAGGATCAAATTCATGGGCTTCCCTAGATTATCTAATAATTGCCCACTCTTTCTTCCCATCCCCTTCTGCATATTTAGATTAATTGTCATGCAGAAGGTGTGGAGGAGCAAAGAAGCCACTGCTTGCTCTCTGTATTCTCACCTCCTACCCTATCCCCTATGAGGCCTTTCTCACTTATATTCTCAATCATGCCATTTGTTATTCTTGGAATGATCTTTTATTTTAAGTCTACCTTCTTTCCTCTTTTTTGGTTTTCTAAAATCTCACCTCCAACAGTAAATTCTTCCAGAAGTGAAGCCCCATCGTAATTCTCTTCCCAAGACTGGTAAGTAACTTTCACATTTTCCATCCTACAAACTACAAACATAGACTTTTGTCTATAAAAATATATATGTAATTTGTGTCTTTCCTATGATTTTTTTCTTTTTATAAGCTATATATGTCCTATATTCATGATATTAGAACCAGAGAGTACCTTAGATTTTATCTAGTTAAAAAAAAACAAAAATAAACAAACAGAAATAGCATTCTGTAACTAGAAAATTAAGCAGAGATTTAAAAAGCACTACATACCAATGCCATGTGAAAATTAAATAAGATAAAGTTATGTGCCTAGCAGTCCAAATATAAAACATGAAAGAAAATACTAAAACAAAATTTTAATAGCACAGTTTATTAGTAAAATTGCTGAGGACAAAAATAGTTCAGTATTAATTCAGTATTCTTTCCACTCAACCATCTGGAATTAAAGCATTTAAAATTCTCAGACTATGACAATAATGGTATAAAACTAAGTGGCTGAGTTTTTAGGACCCACAGTAATAAGACATTCTAATCTTTCTCTGGCCTTTACTGCAAAGACATACCTGCCTGACAATACTGGTTGAGGAAATATGATCAGAGAGCATTCCCTGCTTTTTTAAAATCCAGAGGAAGAGCAGAACAAGATGGAGCTTAACATAGGATGCTAATCTAACTGAAATAAGAAGAGAGACCCTTAGGCATTTGTGACACAACTGTAGTCATAAGTTCAGCTTCTTCAGGGGCATTAGATTCATCCTTTGAAGCTGTCCCATGAATTTCCCGAGAGAGAAAGGAAAAACTGGGGAAGGAAATAGTGTGCCTTACTACATTCCAGACTTGATTTTACAGAGTTCTAATCATTTGTTTGATTCAGCCACCTTCAATTATAGGCATCTATAATTGGGCACCTTTAAAAAGAACTTCTGTTTTTCTAATCATTTTCTATCATGTTCTCTTAAAATTGTTGATTCTGCCTTCTAAACTAGGGCATTTGATATCATTCTGGATGCCTGCCTCCTCAATCCCACTCTTCCCATTTAAACAAAATATAGAAAGTCTTTTATATCTAGAGGTTTTTTAGAGCCATTTTCCCCTGTCTCTCCCAAATGCCACTGTGTTAATTCTAGTCCCTTATCATCTTTTACTTAAAAACTGCAATTATAACCAAATGCTCTGAATGCCATTACATTTTCCAAATGACAAAAAATTGTCACAAATCTTTATTCCTTAACACAGGGCTGATCACAACATGCTTTGGTCAAATTCACTACTGGCTCTTTGTCTTTGGATAAGTCCTTATTCACAAGGAAGTTCCCCTATATTCTGGTGCAATATAAAAATCTGTCCTTGATAATGTTACATAACCAACAGCCAACAACACTGAGCTGAGTCCCAGCTATTACGAACCAAAAATGTACATATTACTTTTGTTTAATTGTTTTCAGTCTTTATTACATATAAGATTCACAGTTTTTCTTTAATCAGAAAATATTATAACCTTGAGACATAAAAATAATAGATCAAAGTCCAAAAGTTTACTTCAGTAGCTATTGGGTGGCACTTACTTTCTTAAAGGAGATAAGATACATACAAGTAGCTTGAGGTAGGTCAAATAACAAAGCATTTTGTTTATGCTTTTATATCTCTATCAAGTGTTCTCATTGTCTTTTGGGGAATATCTGCTTTTGTGGGCTGTAACATTTTAATTTCAGTTGGCTATCTGGTGGGATTGTAGTCAGGCACAGGAAATTTCTATGTGTGCTACTTAAAAATAAAAGGAAATTTCACAGATTTAGTGAATTATTTGACTTTAAAATTTGCTAGATAAAATATTACAGGAAAGAAGTTTCTTGGCCTGCTTCTATGAGAACTTCTTTGGGTGAATACATTTGCAGAGACGTATAAAAGCATTCATTAGAAGTGAATCATAGTGTACTTTCTTCAAATAACTTTCCATTCAAGTGACACTTAATTCATAGTTTATACATTCAGGGCCAATAGCTACACAATCCACATTCCATGAGGAGTACCAACAATTTATAAGGTGCTCCAGGTTTTCTCAAAGTAGAACATATTATGCCTACAACAGATAGTGAGAGGAGTGAAATGGTGAGATTGTCAGCATCCTTTTGATGTCTTTTAAACAAAGATCCTAATGAACATTTAATCATTTTTCTTCCATGTGATCTCATGGAAGAAATATTTCGTTTGGGTCTTGGGATCTTAAGTGTGCAATGAACCTAGAATTCATTCCAACATTTTTTTTTCATTTTTGTAGTGGAAATATTTTTATTCTTCAGATCTCAGCCTCATTAAATTTGTAAGCCACAAAGACACATAAATAGCATTCAGTATATTTGTGCATGTGATGATTTCAGTAAATTCAAGAGCCCTTTACCAATTTACTATTCTACAACATCTGAAGTGGGAAATTCATCTCCTATAAATTGTCTACCTGCTAATGCTGGATACCACTGAGAATAACTATCTTCATTGTGTTTTTAAGTGGGGAAAATATATTTTCCTAAAGAAAATAAATTATGTCTCAATTACTCTGTAAGATTATTTGTTTGGTGGAAGTGCTATCTTGCCTCCCTTAATATGCCATAGAAAGTGGATTCTTTATTGCTCTTTAGTTTTTCCATTGAACTACATTCTCCATCATGCAGATATTTTTCTGAGATTGAAAGCTGAGTAGTTGAGGTACATGGGTGGCTTAGTTGGTTAAGTGCCCGACTCTTGATTACAGCTTAGGTTATGATCTCAGGGCCATGAGATTGAGCCACATGTGGTGCTCAGCCCTGTGCATGAAACCTGCTTAAGATTCTCTCTCTTCCTCTCCATCTGGCCCTTCCTTCCTTAAAAATAAATAAATAAATAAATAAATAAATAAATAAATAATTTTGATAGATGTGATTGTTTATGTCTCCTAGACCACTAGAAGGGTAGGAAAAGGCGGGGGAGCTATTGAGGGAAAAGTTATGCATGTTGGTACCCAGTAAATAACAATAATTGTGTTTAATATGACCCCTTGAAGAACATCTCAGGTAGAACGTGATCTGAATAAATGAAGATGGACAAGAGAATAATAAATAAAGTAAGTGAATATACTTATGGCATAAAATACCATTACAAAATATTTAGAGAATTTATCGATAGTATTTACTCAATAAATTTTCTGTTTAGTAGGTGAAAGATTTAGTTTTCTTACCCCATTACCTCTTCTAAAAATCTCAGTAAGAATTTTTAAACAGAATTATGGAGAGTAGATAAGGAAGGTTATTTCCCTCTCTCTTAAAACTCCTTCCCCCAAACTTCACAGGACTAAAGAATGTTTAAACTCTTCTTACTTGTTCCTCTTCCTCCACAAGGAAAATAGGTACCTCCCTGATATTTCCTGAGTGGAGAAATGAGAAGAGTCCCTAGCTTTTTCTCTTTGGACATTTGTACATGCCTCAGAAAACTCACAGAGAACCAGAGGCACCATGGAATATTAATAACAGTGAGGTAGGAAGCAAAGTGTTTCTAGTGATTCTCTAAATACAGTTCAGAAATCCCAGGAAAATTAAGTAAATAAACCCTTGGCATGAGGGTTAACAGAAAACAACTTGTACTAAAAAGGAAATAATCTGGTGGATTTACCAATATTCAGATCCTCCCTATTATTGAGTCAAAGACAATTCCTGTCTTAAATATTGTGATAAGAAAACATAGTGACCAGGATGATGAAACTGCATACATATTATTTCATGGTGTATAAATCTGAATTCCATTAGAGTCCATAACTTTTAGAGATTCTTAACAATGGTGAGAGACAAGAAATCATGAAATCTTCTACTGTCCATATGATCAAAAATTTCCAGCTGAATGACTTCAAGGTTCTTTGGGTAAGAGTCCAAGCTATCATACTCTGTCAGGCTCTTAGGGTCTGGTTTTCCTTTGCAAGAGATATTTGGTCATCAGATGCATGTTTGGACTTCTCCTCTCCTGTTACCAGAACCACTGTGAGTTGAAATAGGAGTTTTGGTGTTGATTTTGCTTTTATTTTATTTGTTTTATTTTATTCTTTTAGGGAGGGCATGTTATTTCTTGGTTCAGCCCATTGTTTTAAAACAAGATAAACCTGGATTTCAATATTGGATCTGGAACTCACTTATCTGCTTATCTAACCTTGGGAAATTTACTTATCCTTACTGAGTTAATTTTTTCTGCCATGGAAACATGTAAATTCTTTTCTTCTGGATTTGTTAGGAAGAGTTAATATTGTAACTGTATAGTAATAATAACAGCAGTTCTGCATAAAGTTATCTTTGCTGTATCTACAGTAAGTCTTCTAACTGAAAATGCAAGTTTGGATGTTGTCTCAGTGCTTAAATTCTAAGTCATACCTGAGTTCTTATAAATGAGCACCTCCCTTGCTTTTTATCTTTATGAATCTGTTTTGTTCATCCACCTAGAACCTGGATTTGGAACTCTTACTTTAACTATAAGACAGTAAACCAGAAGACCTGGTGAGTTCCTGGCCATTACTCTTCCTGCTTGCTGACCTAACTGCTTTAAGACTGTCACTAGAAACTTAGATGGATTGTGCCAGTTATTACCACATTGAGCACTGGACTTTGCCTGCCAACGGGAACCTCTTCTTGACTTTGGTAGCTTGGTCAGTTTCCCTAGTACATGTCCTTCCTTGGTTAGATAGGCTTAATATCAGAACTACCCTCTGTGCCAGTGATTTTTTTTATTCTTCCAAGAGAAAATGGACAAAGCATGACTGAGTCTCAGGATATGAAAGCACAGGCCCTTGGCAAGACATTAAGAGAGTGGATTAACTTCTAATAATAGGAATATAATAGAATAATAATCATCATCCTAGGTAAGTTATACTTCTGCTTGACAGATGCTGTCCATTAGCTTCAGAATAATCCTAAATGCTGATTATTATTCCCATTTTGTAGATTAAGAAAATTAGCTTCAACTGCACTAAACAACTTGCCCAGAAATACTTTGTTGTTAGTAGTGGAAAATCAAAATTAAAGTCAGCCAATTACAACTCAAAAACCTATGCTCCTTTTACCAGTGTCTTCTACATTGTCATGAGTTATGCCCCATTTTTAATGTTCTTAGAAGAAAAAATTCCACTGTAATTTATACTTTTGTTCAATGTAATGGAGATATTTTCCAGAAGCAAAATAGTCAAATTGTCATAATATCTAGTGTCAATATCTATGGGGACTTGCCCTTAAATCCCTAACACCCTCATCATTCCAGTTTGTTTGTTTTTTTTCTTAACTTGGTAATGTACAAATTACAAAATGGTGGCAGTTTTTTTTTTGTTGTTGTTGTTGTTTTAATTTATTTATTTGACAGATCACAAGTAGGCAGAGAGGCAGGCAGAGAGAGAAAGGGGGAAGCAGGCTCCCCGCTGAGCAGAGAGCCCCACATGGGACTCGATCCCAGGACCCCGAGATCATGACCCGAGCCGAAGGCAGCGGCTTAACCCACTGAGCCACCCAGGTGCCCGGTGGCAGTTTTATAATAGAGTTGTATTTGGCTTGGTGGCCTTTGACATGATTTAATCAGGTTTTTGCCTGTTTTAAACTGATGGAAGTATCTCTCTGTAGCTGTCATCTGTATCTCTTTGCACACATCAGTCTGTTGATTTTATGATTCTAGTCGGGATTACTGGAGAATAAAATTAATGGGAAGAACATTTGCGACACTCATGACTTTGTTTATAAACCCTTTTTTCTGACTTAGGTGGGGGAATTGAGGAAATTATCTGGAAAATTACCCTCCTGTTGGGACTGAGGCTTAAATCATCAACATCACATCTCTGGTTTGCATGTGCTGGCCTTGGATAATAGCTTTATCTGGGTTGCCTTGTATTTGTTCAGATAAAGGGACATATCACAGAGCACACATCTCAACGCTATTATTCATCCCATTATAAATGACACTTACAAATGTGAAGGAGGCGGGGGCCCTCTTATGAAGTATTCATGACACACTCCTTTTCTATCATCCCACATCCGCCCACCCTGACATTTCCTGATCCAAATTGTGTAGTAATTCTTCTCCTCATCCTATGTTTTCCACACATTCTTTCAGGTCAATACACAGATGCTTTTACTTTTCTAAGTTTGAAAATAAATTATCCTCCCACACCCATCTATAAAAGATTATTCAAGGTCATGTCAATAACAACTCTTTCTTCTTGTGCAAAATAGAATAATGTTGCTTTCTTACAGTGGATATTTTTTGGTGTTTGCCTTAAAAATATTTTTGGGATAAAAATAAATAAATTGGAATTTTCAGTGTCTTTCATAAATTCCAAATGGTCTGCTAATATGAATTAACACATGCTATATTAAAAGTAAGAGCTTTGTAGGTGCATTATACCATTTAGATCAATTGACTCTTAACCTTGACTGCCCATGTGAATCACCTGAGGCACATTTATGTCTGTTTAACCACTGGTTCTTACTCTTCAGTATTCTAATTGAAATAATCTGGGCTGGGTTATCAGCATCAGTTTTTTTTTTCTTTTTTGCATTTTTAAACGTATAGCTAGGGTTGAGAATCACTAATCCAGACAGTATAACTCAGGTTAAGAACATAGACTTTGGTCAGAAAGACTGAAGGCTGGATCTTAAGCTTTCATCAGCTATTACATCTTGGGCATTTATTTAACTTTCCTCACCTTAAGCTTCTTCTTTTATAAAATGGCTTGACAATACTTCCTCAGGAACTTATTAAGGGATGGAATAAGATAATGAACATAACATACTCAGGAAGTGTCTGGTACTTAGTTATTGCTCAAGACATTTTTTATTGTAATGATTAAAGAATTTTAGGTGTGCTTCTATGGTAATATAATAGATAGGAGAAAAGCATTTTTCTAACAATTTATTTAAATTTCCAAAATTGAATGTATCCCAAATATCATTAATAATAATTGCAAACATTTATTAACGACAATAGTATGTGCCCGGCTCTTTGTTGAATCTCTTATTTTTGCTTGCTCAAAATTTTGAAATGGGCTAAAGCCAGTTTTACAAGAGAAGACCAACCCTACCTGGTAGTTCCATGGTTTAGCAGGTGACTTGGCAGGGACCTACTTCTTATCTTATTTCCTATTTTTTTAAAGATATCTAGTATCTCCTGATATAGTAGTTATCATTTCCACAATCTCCAGAATCACTCATCTGCTCTGGTTGAGATGCCATCCCCATTGGAAGGAAAGGTTGGAATCTCCAACATGAGCCAGAGCCCCACATTTTCATTTTACACTGGGCCTTCAAATTAATAACAAAATATGGAAGAGTTTGACAGAGGTGGGATTGGGGGGATGGTTTGGTATGTTTGGAAAGGATCGGGGCAACATGAGCCTACCATAGCCTGTTGGGACTGAAGCTGAAATGATGTGCCTAATGTTTAGAACCAAGGGCCCTAGATTTTTTAATGTTCTCAATGTAAATAACACCTACACTGTTTATTAGTTGTGTGATATTGGATAAGTCACTCACCATCTCTAAGCCTCAGTTTCCTCTTGTATAAACTTAGCACAATTATTATGCTAACCTCATGAGCTTGACAGGGTTAAATAAGACAGTATATGTGGAATGATTGTTAATTAGTATCTGGGAGACAGTAAGCACCAGATAAATGTGTTTATTACTATTTTTATTCTCTTTTTGACTCATTGTTTCTCTGCGCTGAGACCAACTTTGTCACAATGAAGTATTCAACCAAGACCCTGTAAAGAAAAAGATTGCCGAGAGTATGTCCCTTCTTGTTTCTCAATCACAGTTTAGATACCCCCAAGAAAAATTATTTTATTTCCTATTTGTTCAATCAAATTTCATGGGAATTGTAGTTTCCTATTATATACTTTCATCAGCCATCTCAAAAAAAAGGTTGTATCTAAAATGAAAAGTTCAGCTTTGTTTTCCCTCCTTTCTGCTCCCTGAATGTCATAATTGAATTAGAATGCGAAAACCATTTAAGTAACAATTGTCAGACTGGCCTCTATCCCCAGCACACCCACATGAACATCTACATATTCTCCTTCCTTCCTCTTCCCTCTCTCTCTTTCTCTGGGGATGTCCATTCATACACTCATGCTAATGTTCCTTGAAACATTTAAGATGCATTTCCAAGTGACAGGAAGGGCTGCTATACAGAAGCATCATCTTTTTTTTTTCTTTCCATTGTCCAACACATTAACTAGTTGAATTGATTTTCTGGATGAGTAAGAAGGGAGAATATGCATTTAAGGAAGGCTGATAGGATAACACAGTTGTTTATGTTTGAAAATACAGGTTTTCTAAAAAAATAAGTACACAGGAAGAGAAGTAGATCAAAAAGTACATACCTTGCCATAATTCATCTCATCTAGATAAAAATTTAGTCTTCTGAATAGAAATAATGTTAACAGATATAACCAACAAGTCATCCAGAGAAAATGAAAGTGGAAAATAAACATACAACAAAATTTAATTCCATGAAGATTGAACTTAAAACAATGATATTTCTCTTTGCATGAATCAATTTAACAGATTTTTCTTAAGACGTATTTTGTTTGATGGTGAGATTTATCAAGGTATATACCCTTATGAAGGTAAACCATAAACCATTTTGGACTGTAAATTAAAAATTAAGTTTTAAGAGTCTCAAAACTGTTAGGACTTTGAATTCTGATTGTTCCACATCTAGGAATGTTGTTTAAGAAAATGATAGGAAATATAGACAAAGATCTTTATGTCAAATGTTTATTTGTATCATCAATTTTAGTAGTAAATAATTGACCACACGATGAATGTCAAAATATAAGCTCTGAATAAATTATTTATTATTTTTTATTTCCTTTCCTCTAATTCTCCCTCCTAGCATTTTCACCCCTCCCCTCCTAGATATCTCTATTTCTTCTAGTTTGCTGGTGTTTATCTGAGGAAAATGAAAGAAATGGGAGGAATGGTCCTGCACTGCTGGCATAGCCATGATCTCTGTCTGATCTTCCTTAGAGTACATCTGTGGGTGTACCATCATCATTATTGGGGATCTTTACTTCTCAACTATGATCAGCAACTCTACTAGAGAGACTCCATTTGCCCCAGACTCTGTTGGAGATCAGTTCACTTAGGTCATTTCTTTTCCAGATGGGTAAGGAAAGATATCTATTATATAGCCCCCAATTGGTCCATGAAAAATACACTCTTTTGCCCTAATTGTCCACAACTTTCCCAATTGTGTCACCTCCATTTTTTCCCATTATCAAAGAAGTAATCTAGTAAAAATCTCACATTTTTAGGCCTTTCTGGGAAAGGATCCAGCACCAGTTGCAATGCTCCCACAGATACTAAGGAACAAAGATCAAGCTATCCAAGTTCTCTTATGGAATCCTCTCTCACTTATCTTGATGGGAAATGAAAACATTAAAGAACAGATTAGGTAGCCTTATTCCATATTGCTTATCCAAGGGAATTTTCTCTCCTAGATGGTTAACCTCATTTCTCTTACATATTCTTCATGAGAACTAAGCCATAGTTGAAAAAAATAAATATGGGCTACCTCCTTTATAAATTCTACTAAGATAGTATGGTACATCCCTTTGTATGTTGGAATAGTTGGCATCTGTAATCTTGCCAGCTCAGTTCAAATTGAGATTGAAATAATCTTATATTTACATTCTTTTACATTATGCAATATTAATTGATAAGATATGTAACAATATAACAGAATACAGGGGATGCATCAATCCAGACCTGTGAGAAGGGAAGACTTTCCCAAAGAAAACAATTACCAAGAAGAAACCTAAAGTATAAGTATTAGTAAATAGAGTAAAGGAGATGAGTGGAGGAATCACAAGACAAGCTAAAAGGCCAGCATTAAAAGATAGTATTAGGGGCACCTGGGTGGCTCAGTGGGTTAAAGCCTCTGCCTTCGGCTCAGGTCATGATCCCAGGGTCCTGGGATCGAGCCCCACATTGGGCTCTCTGCTCAGCGGGGAACCTGCTTCCTCCTCTCTCTGCCTGCCTCTCTGCCTACTTGTGATCTCTGTCAAATAAATAAATAAAAATCTTTTAAAAAATTAAAAGATAATATTATAGGAAAACAAAATGGCATAAGCCACTTTGGAAAACAGTATAGAAAGCAGTTTATCATAAAGTTAAATATAATACTTAAAGTATGATCTAGTAATCCTCCTCCAAGGTGAAAAGATAACTTATATTCATACAAAGCCATTATGTGAATGTTTATAGTGGTTTTATTCCTAATTACTCCAAACTGTGGCAACAAAGCTAACGTTCTTTAACTGTTGAATGGATAAACTGTGGTATATGCACAATGGGTGACTACTAATGAATAAACAGGGGTTCATTATTAATCCATGTTCTAACATGGATTTATGTGTTTTTCTGGAAACAAAGGAAAACATAGAGACAGAAAGCTATCCATTGTTTACCAGGGACTGGAGGCAGGGACAGAGGTTAACTAGATATGGGGGAATTGGGGAGGTGGTAGAAAAGTTCTCTATAGTAACCGTAGTATAGTCACACAACTCTATTCATTTTGTCAAAGCACATAAAAATGTATTTTAAAAAAAGGTGAATTTTTCAATATGTAAATTATACCTCAGGTAAAAAAAAGAGAATACATCTCCTTTCAGAAACTGAAAAATAGGTACTAAAGAGATAGAGTGAGAAGCAGGGTAAGGTAAGTGATGAGGCAAGAAAGATACCTGAGTATCAAGTTATTAAGGCCTTTGTAAATCATGTTCTGGAATCAGAGCATTACCTTAATTATCCTTAAGATAATGGCAAACTATTGTTTCCTTTAACTTTGTTACAGATCATTTTAAAGGGATCTCTCAGCCAGTGAAGTGAAAACAAGGAGACGAATTGAGCTGTTATGCAGAAATGTAGTAAACGAGGTAGGAGAAACCACTTGCCTAGGAAAGTGTGGTGGAAGTTTATTCATTTTTTAACAAATACATTTTAAGTGGCTGTTATGTTGCAGATACTTAGATGTTTCCTGGACATGAAGTGGTTGGTAAAACCCAGACATATACTCAGCAAGTTCAGAGCTCATGATCTGTTGGCATAGATAACAAGTATATACTTTTGTCTAGATAAATAATAAGAAAAACATAGTTATATTATGGAAGCATGTATAAGGATACTTTGCCCATTATGGTTAGTTACTGACCCAAAGCATATTCTCTTTTCTCTTGCTAACAGAAATTCCCATTGTGTTAGGGGCACCTAAGTGTTAGCTTGAAAAGACAGTATTTCCTAGGTTCCCTAGCAGTTAAGGCAGTCATGTGACACAGTTCTGGCCAGTGCTGTATGAGTGGAAGGATGATGGGTTTTTCTAGGAAGGTTTTGATTTCCTTATCATAGTTCTCCTTCTTAAATTCTTTCTTCTTCCTGTCTAGTACATGTGATGATGGCTGAATTAATGACAATATCAATACTTATATTGACATGGCAACTATTTTGAGATTTTTTAATTTAATGAATGATACTAATTATTGATTGTAACCTCTATAAGACTTGTGTGTGTTCCTCCCTTTCCTAGCTGCCACCCTAGTGCTAAACAGAAGTTTAGATAAAAGATTACTCATGCATGGTATGGTTCATCCTACAAATTTCTGTGCTCTCTGACTCTTACCACTACCTACATAACAATGTTTAAGGACTTGGTTCTTCAAGCCTAAAGCAGGTTAAATAGTTTTCTGTGTGTGTTTTTGTTTTTGTTTTTTTGGGGGGCAGTGCAGTGGGGCCAATGGGTCGTTTTCATGTATGATAGTTCTAATCAATTGGTATTAGCATCCCCAGGAGGGGATGCTGAGGAGGATTCTGTATCAGCAGGAAACAGTATTATCTTAATTAGTAATGTCTGCCATCTATACAGGAAGGAAGATTGGCAATAATTACTTTTTGCCATCATGGTATAGCCATTTAAGTAAGAAAGGTGAGACAGACCTTTTTGATATGGCTTATATGCTCAAGAACACAGAAACAAGATGAGATAGTTCTTGGAGCACTCCAAAGCCTGACTTACATAGTTTACAGCCTGAGCAAATAGGCCTGAGAACAGTAAACACACACCCAGGAGCGAAAGAATATGGTATACCCATCTCATGGATGGCATAGACTCTGATACCAAAATCTTCATTTTTATCAGCCTTCTCCTTAGTGAGTTCTAAAACCCCTTGAGCAGTTTCTCTTGCCTGAGGCCATTTGCTACCCATGGGAGCTATTTTTTTCCTGTCTGAAAAAAGTGAGGAGAGGTGAAGAAATAAGACCATGAGTGAAAGCAGCCTTCTGTGCCAAGAAGTCAGGTCTCAAGCTAAAAGGAGAACAAGCCATGAGGTTAATTTTGTCTAGTTTTAGGTACAAATTACTTTATTTTAGTTTTGGGGGAAGTAAAATGAAGCAATTCAGAAAGAAAGAATTCAGGAAAGAAATTCTATTCTTACCAACCCAGCAGGGATGTACATTTCAATTGCTGAGAGGAAACAATATTAAATGTAATACTAGAGGCTCATTGGAAGCGGAAACAGGAGCCCTAATTTGAAGCAGGAGCCATTCATAAAATGACTCACAAACTTGCTTGCAAGAATTAAACGAAGTTTATGAAGAATAATTCTTGTTTGCATTTTTTCCCCTTTTCAAACAAGTAATGAAGAGTAATGTGGTCCATATCCAAGGTCACATCAGTGTTTTTCTGGTTTTTAACCATGGTCATTATTAAAGGAAGAGATGGACAGATACATGTGTTGAGTAACCAAGGAGTAACTGACAACCAAAGGGGGAATATTGGACAATCCTGGCTCCTGGCCACATGCTGGGTTAATAAGAGGATAGAGCAGTTAATGATATTTCGTATTTGAGGTAAATCTGAGGCCCAGATTTCTCCCATGAAGGACATTAGGCAGCAGAGGAACCTGTGGCAGGTCCTTTGATATGCCAGTTTGGCTGCCTCAAGGGATCTGCATGATGAAAGCAGGCGATTAACGGAAATCATGTTTTCACTGTAGGGCTTTTACACATTTCCTGCCGGACAGCTCCATAGTCAGATGGCACCCTTTATTGAATTAATTGATCAGATTAGTACCAATGCCTTTCCGTGGTCTGTGTCCTCCCCCACATTCATGTATTTCACCTCTATCTGGGACAGAAACAGCTTCACAAGCAGTGGATGCCAGCAAAGCTTCCGCTTCTCAGAACCAAAAGAGCAATATCTCCTTCTGACTCATTTCTCAAGACTCCTGACTATTACCACTTTGTATCGCATTATGGGGCAAGCAAGCTGCTTTGGATCACAGAATTGCTATGCATTCCAAACTTCCTCCCCAAAAGAGAAAACACAATGTAATGTAGTCATGGGCCTGAATAAAATTCTTTTCTCCCCATAAATTGCTGTTGTCTTAAATTACTGCCAAGAGGAATGAACCTATGTCACCATGGTTCCTTAAATCTGCCCTTTCCATTTCAGGACCTGACTTTTGGGGAGAATTGGACATTTAGTTCCCTGGGAAATCCAATCCAGAGTGTTAAGGCTTTCTCAACTGAAATATGGGTCAGATGTCAAGTCTTTCACTGAAAAAAAGGAAAACTTAACCTCTCTTATTGGATTCCTATTTTTGTTTCTCCTCTCCCATTTCCCTCTTCCTCATCAATGGACATTTTCTGAGTGTCTTGAGGGAAAGTTGGGACACCCTCACTCTGTAGAGCAATAAAGTTGGGGAAATAATAAAAACACTTAGCTTTTATGTAGTATGATTCCTGTCTACTTTTCTAAGTAGTTACTTAAAATAACTCATTTAGTCATCATAAAATAAACCTGAGGTCAATGTTATTTTTAATCCTCATTTTACAGGTAAGGAAGCTGAAGCATGTGGAAGCTAAGAAACCTGCCCAAGTTTGCAATAGTATAAATAGTGTAGCTAGTATTCAAACACGTAGTCTGGCTTCAAAATACATGCTAAATGGCTTCTTTACAGAGATATTCTTGTTAGTTGGCATATTTCTTAATATTAGACTAAGACTAAGTATAAGACTTAGTATAAGACTAAGCCCAGACTAAAGACTTTTGTGCTAATGAATGTAGTTAGCTAATGAAGAGTGAGCCAAGTAGAGAGCTAATAAGAGCTGACAGAAGAAATGCATTTATACACACACACATACACACATACGTGCACGCACACAAACATGCACTGAATCATGAACTTGTACGTCCATGTGTTTATTGATTATTCATTTTTTTTCTTCATTCAGAACATGTCACCAGCATGTGTCATTTTGGAAAAGTATTCCCAATCTCTCTGACTCCTCAGCCTTTTGTCAGACAAAAATACCAAGTGTAGATGTAAGTTTTTTGTGAGATTTAATTAAGATGTGGCATGTAAAATGTAAGCACAGTCTGGCCTACAGTATGGCTCAATTACTATTTACTTAAACTAATTGTTTTTACTAATGATTTAAAGAAGAAGGAAAAGCAAACAGCTAGTATTTATTGAGCTCTAACTATTTACAGGGTCACTGTGTTTAGAGAACAGGGTAGTTAACCTGCCGTTCATCTCTGTTTATGTGATTTCTGCATACTGGGTTTCTCTTGCATCCCATAGTCTTCCTTTTTTGATTTTTATGTTTTGGAGAGGAACATTTTGATCATGGGCCCATTTGTGACACTACCCCTCTAAATACCACTTTTTCCCCCCTCTGGCTCATTTCACACATGGTATATTTTCAAAGGTCTGACTTTATTACTGGGCTGCCTCTCATGAGCCAGAGCCTCATTCAGTTCAATCCAATTTAATTCAATTCAGTTCAGTTCAAAGAAAAACAGATCATGTGGCTTCTACAATATGATTCTAAGATGATTAAGGCAAGATCCTGCATCAAGTTTCTTACAGCTTTTTCTTGTTCTACCTTAAATAATGCTGTTGGTAGTCTCCCTTTATAATTGGAGTTTTGGCTCAGTCTTTATCTTGCCACCATCTTACCTCTAACAGGCCTGAGCAAGTTAGAAATCTGAAGACCGCTAGCTTAACCTAAAGAGGTGAGAATGACTGTCTCTGAAAATGTGTTCATTATGTGCCAAGTGTACTCAGAAAGAATTCTTTAAAAGAATGGGTGATCTTCAACTACATCAAGAATTTAATAAAGCTCTATGAGTCAAGAGCATTTTTCAAGGTGATAATGAACATGACATTAACTGGCCTTGCTTCCTATGAGCAAAGTGCATTCTAGTTTCCTTCCAGGGTCAGTCTATATGAGGCTACCTCAAAAGCCTCCATCAAAACCCATTTTCTTTTTCCTTTCTCTTACCCTTTTGTAAAGGACATTAAAACTCCAACTTCATTTGGGAGCCTAAACACTTCCCTTTGTTTGTATTAGAATATTAACAATCCAAATACCACAGCTATGAGGGAGAAGCGGAGTCTTAATAAAGTAAGTATACATTCTGCCCAGATTCCATTGTTTTCCAATGAAGTAACGTGTTCATTTATGCATAATATTTCTGCCCTACTCTTACCATGTAAGGTAAAGAACAGATTTCCAGAAGGCAACAGCCCCATTAGACTAAGTCTTCATTACATTCTAAAATGATTTGACAATGAAAACATAAGACAGATCAAAAAGAGATGAAAACTGAAATTCCAGAAGCAAGACTCATCTATTAGGTAGTATGACCGTATTTTGTTTTCTGTATTAAATTGAGATATTACAAAGAATTGTTAATATTTCCATGATCTTGATTTTAAAAAAAAATTCAATCTTGTGAATTCCTTGTGTGCTGCCTATAA
The DNA here is from genome assembly GCA_003697995.1 of Taxidea taxus jeffersonii. Lineage (NCBI taxonomy): Eukaryota > Metazoa > Chordata > Mammalia > Carnivora > Mustelidae > Taxidea > Taxidea taxus. Next base: position 13,233 of record ML103810.1, on the reverse strand, counting down.
TACACAAACAGCTTTCTTGTCCACATAAAGACTAGTTTGCCAGTATTAAAATATTTCCAAAGAACCAACTATAGGCATTCTGTGTTTTCTTTTATTGTGTGTTTATTTTGTTTTATTAATTGATGCTTTTATCCATGTTATTTCCTGGCTCTGATTTATTTGGGTTTGATTTGCAGCTTTTGTTCTAAGTCCTTGAGATAGTTGCCTACGTAACTAATTTTCAAATTTTCTTTATTAATACATGCATGTAAGGCTATATATTTTCCTCTAAGCATAGCTATAGTTGATCAATGACTCAGGGAAAATAAAACAATATGGGTCCTGCCCAAGAGACCTGCCCAAGGTAGCAGTGTCCAACATGAAATGCCTTGAGCCAAACTTTAGGGTTTAGAATACAGCTGTAAGCTGCCATGTTTCTATCAGATTCTGAATAGTAGCTTGGGTTCTATACTGACTTTCCTGGTTCTTGCCCTGATTATAATAACAAAAGAGGCCATTGTTCAAGCAACACCCATATTTTATGCTCTCTACCACCTCTTATTTTTCATATCAGGATTGGGTAGAAGGAGAACTTTATTGTCCCCTAACACAAATACCCCCACCTCCAATAAGAGCAGGACTGTGTTTGATCAGCCAGTTAATCATCCACTGGTCAAAGAAAGAAGTGCAGAATTTTGCCATGATATATATCTAGAATACCCATTTTAGAATATACACCTTCAAAAAAAGAATAGGGGTACCTGGGTGGTTCAGTTGATTAAGCCTCTGCCTTTGGCTCAGGTTATGATTCCAGAGGCCTGAGATCTAGCCCCAAGTCTGGCTCCCTGCTCAGTCTGGAACCTGCTTCTCCCTCCCTCTCTGCTGCTTTCCCTGCTTGTGCTCTCTCATTGTTAAATAAATAAATAAAGTATTTATTAAAAAAAGAATATGTATTTTAGAAATTGACACTGATAAGAAAATCAGAAAGCTGTCCCTCTACACCTTCAAATCCTAACCCCACAAGGTAGAAAAAAATCATTACATTCTCTGGTCCTACCACCCAAATCCATCCTTTTCCTTTCATGAAAGACAATGAAGCAAAAGCCTGTGAAAGTGGAAATTTTTTCTTACATTGTTTCTAGAACACCCAGATAGGTGAGTGATACCTCCTGTTTTTACCCAATAGGAATTTAACTTACCTCATTTACCTGTTAGCAGACTTAGATTTTACTAAAGTACTAGGCCAAAATTATTGATATTTGGTAAGAGAGGTCCAATCTTAACTACTTTTTCCAAACCTTAACTTCTGGAAAATGAAAATGTTATAGGAAAAAAAAAGTGTCTCTGGGAAATATTTTCTTCCCTAAAGAAAGCATAAACACATCTTTTGTCCCTCCCCCTGTCTCACTTCCTGCTTTTGACTGTGGCCATGTTTCCTAAACCTGAGGCAACTACCTTCTGACTATGGAGTAGTAACTCAAGGATGAAAAACTAGCCCACAAAGAATGGTAGAGAAAATGTAGCAATGGACTCATGTTCATGATGAGATTATTGAGCAGCTGAATCAATGCCAGCAGCTGCCTACCTCCATATTTCTTATTATGTAGGATTAACAAACTCCCAGTCGTTTAAGCCATCATTAATAGGATATGCCATTATCTTTGGCTGAAATTCTTTTCTAACAGATAAATATAATTTTGTCTCAGTTCAGACTAATTAATACGTCTTTCCCTAGTCCCAAAACTTCAGAATCTACTCTCTGACTAGAGCAGCAAACTCTTTTGTGCCCAAGATACTGATAGTGGCTTAATGAGTTACATTACTCAAGAAGTATTTATATCTCAACAATTGACTTCAAATTCTTAAGAAAGAATAGGTATTTTGATAGGGATTGTATTGAATCTGTAGATTGCTTTTGGTAGTATAGACATTTTAACAATATTTGTTCCTCCGATCCATGAGCATGGAATGTCTTTCCATTTCTTTGTGTCCTCTTCAATTTCTTTTATAAGTATTTTATAGTTCTCAGAATATAGGTCTTTCACTTTTTTGGTTAGGTTTATTCTTATTTTTGGTACAGTTGTAAATGGGATTGTTTTCTTCTTCTTTCTGTTTTTTCATTATTAGTATATAGAAATGCAACAGATTTCTCCATGTCGCTTTTGTATCCTGCAACTTTAATGCATCCACTTATCAGTTCTAGTGTTTTTTTGGTGGTGGTTTTAGGGTTTTCTTTTTTATTTACTTATTTTTATTTTTCTCACCATAGCTCATACCCTCCCCAGTATCCATTACCCAGCTACTCCATCCCTCCCACCCCCATCCCCTCCAGCAATCCTCAGTTTGTTTCCTGAGATTAAAAGTCTATTATGGTATGTCTCCTTCTCTGGTTTCATCTCATTTCATTCTTCCCTTCCTTGCCTTATGATCCTCTGTCTTGTTTCTCAAGTTCCTCATATCAGTGAGATCATATGATAACTGTCTTTCTCTGATTGACTTATTTCACTTATCAAAATACCCTCTAGTTCTATCCATGTGATTGCAAGTGGCAAGATTTTGCTTTATAGGTTTTTTTGATGATGGCATTATATATATACATATATACATGTATATATATATACATACATACACACACATACATACCACTCTTCTTTCTCTATTCATCTGTTGGTGGACATCTAGACTCTGTCCATAGTTTAGCTATTGTGGACATTGCTGCTATAAACATTCAGGTGCATATGGCCCTTCAGATCCCTACTTTTGTATCTTTAAGGTAAATACCCAGTTGTGCAATTGCTGGGACATTGGGTAGCTCTATTTTCAACTTTTTGAAGAACCTCCATACTATTTTCCAGAGTGGCTACACCAGCTTGCATTTGTACCAACAGTAGAAGGGTTCCCCTTTCTCCACATCCTCACCAACATCTTCAATTCCTGACTGGTTAATTTTAGCCATTCTGACTGGTGTGAGGTGGTATCTCACTGTAGTTTTGATTTGTATTTCCCTGATGCCAAGTGATATGGAGCACTTTTCATGTGTATGTTGGCCATTTCGATGTCTTTGCAGAAATGTCTGTTCATGTCTTCTGCCCAATTGTTGATTGGATTATTTGTTCTTTCAGTGTTGAGTTTGATGTTTGTTATAGATTTTGGATACTAGCCCTTTATCTGATATGTCATTTGTAAATGTCTTTTCCCATTCTGCTGGTTGTCTTTTGGTTTTGTTAACTACTTCCTTTGCTGTGCAAAAGCTTTTGATCTTGATGAAGTTCCAATAGTTCATTTTTGCCCTTGCTTCCCTTGCATTTAGCGATGTTTCTAGGAAGAAGTTGCTGTGGCTGTGGTCGAAGAGGCTGCTGCCTCTGTTCACCTCAAGGATTTTGATTGATTCCCATCTCACACTGAGGTCTTCCATCCATTTTGAGTCTGTTTTTGTGTATGGTGTAAGGAAATTGTCGAATTTCATTCTTCTGCATGTGGCTATCCAGTTTTCTCAACACCATTTGTCTTTTTTCCACTAGATATTCTTTCCTCCTTTGTCAAAGATTAGTTGACCATAAAGTGGAGTGTCCATTTCTGGGCTCTCTATTCTGTTCTATTGATCTGTGTCTGTTTTTGTGCCAGTATCATACTGTCTTAATGATTACAGCCTTCTAATAGAGCTTGAAGTCTGGAATTGTGATGCCACCAACTTGGGCTTTCTTTTTCAACATTCCTCTGTCTATTCAGAGTTTTTTCCGGTTCCATATAAATTTTAAGATTATTTGTTCCATGTCTTTGAAAAAAGTTGATGGTATTTGGATAGGGATTGCATTAAATGTGTAGATTGCTCTAGGTATCATAGACATTTTCACAATATTTGTTCTTCCAATCCATGAGAATAGAATGTTTTTCCATTTCTTTCTGTCTTCCTCAATTTCTTTCATAAGTACTCAATAATTTTCTGTATACAGATTATTTGCCTCTTTGGTTAGATTTATTTCTAGGTATCTTATGGTTTTGGGTGAAATTAGAAATGGGATAGACTCCTTAACTTCTCTTTCTTCTGTCTTGTTGGTGTATAGAAATGCAAATGATTTCTGTGCATTGATTTTATATCCTGAGATTTTATTGAATTCTTATATGAGTTCTAGCAGTTTTGGAGTGGAGTCTTTTGGGTTTTCCACATAATGTCATATCATCCACAAAGAGTGAGAGTTTGACTTCTTCTTTGCTAATTAGGATGCCTTTTATTTCTTTTAGTTGTCTGATTGCTGAGGCTAAGACTTCTAGTACTATGTTGAATAGCAGTGGTGATAGTGAACATTCTTGCTGTGATCCTGGCCTTGGAGGAAAAGCTCTCAATTTTCTCCCATTGAGAATGATATTTGTTGTGGGTTTTTCATAGATGGCTTTGATGATATTGAGGTATGAGCCCTCTATCCCTACACTTTGAAGAGTTTTGATCAAGAAAGGATGCTGTACTTTGTCAAATGTTTTTTCAGCATCCATTGATAGTATCATATGGTTCTTGTTCTTTCTTTTATTAATGTATATTATCACATTGTTTGATTTGCATATGTTGAACCAACCTTGCAGCCCAGAAATAAATTTCACTTGATCATGGCGGATAATCCTCTAAATGTACTTTTGGATTCTATTGGCTAGTATTTTGGTGAGAATTTTTGCATCCTGTTCATCAAGGATATTGGTCTCTCTCCTTTTGATGAGGGCTTTGTTTGGTTTTGGAATCAAGGTAATGCTGGCCTCATAAAATGAGTATGGAAGTTATCCTTCCATTTCTATTTTTTGGAACAGTTTCAGGAGAATGGGTATTAATTCTTCTTTAAGTGTTTGATAGAATTCCCCTAGGAAGCCATATAGCCCTGGGCTCTTATTTGTTAGGAGATTTTTAATGACTGCTTCAAGCTCCTTACTGGTTATGAGTCTGTTCAGGTTTTCTATTTCTTCCTGGTATGTGTCTCTAAGAATGCATCCATTTCTTCCAGATTGTCAAATTTGCTGGTGTATAGTTTCTCATAATATATTCTTAAAATTGTTTGTGTTTCTTTGGTGTTGGTTGTGATCTCTCTTCTTTCAATCATGATTTTATTTATTTGGGTCCTTTGTCTTTTCTTTTTGATAAGTCTGAGCAGGGTTTTATCAATCTTATTAATTCTTTTGAGGAACCAGGTCCCAGTTTTGTTGATCTATTCTACTGTTCTTTTGGTTTCTATTTCATTAATTTCTGTTCTGATCTTTATTATTTATCTTCTCCTCCTGGGTTTAGGCTTTCTTAGCTGTTCTTTCTCCAGCTCTTTTAGATGTAGGGTTAGGTTGTGTATTTGAGACCTTTCTTGTTTCTTGAGAAAGGCTTGCATTGCTATATACTTTCCTCTCAGGACTGCTTTGCTGTGTCCTACATATTTTGAACAGTTGTTTTCATTTTCATTTGTTTCCATGATTATTTTTTAATTCTTCTTTCTTTTTCTGGTTGACTCATTTATTCTTTAGTAATATGCTCTTTACTCTTTGAGTTCTTTCCAACTTTCCTCTTGTGGTTGAGTTCTAGTTTTAAACCATCGTGGTCTGAAAATATGCAGGGAATGATCCCAATCTTTGGGTACCAGTTGAGACCTGATTTGTGACCCAGGATGTGATCTATTCTGGAGAATGTCCCATGTGCACTAGGGAAGAATGTGTATTCTGTTGCTTTGGGATGGCGTGTTCTGAATATATCTCTCATATCCATCTTATCCACTGTGTCATTTAAAGCATTTATTTTCTTGTTGATCTTTTGCTTGGATGATCTGTCCATTTCAGTGAGGGGGTGTTAAAGTCCTCTACTATTATTGTATTATTGTCAATGTGTTTCTTTGATTTTGTTATTAATTGGTTTATATAGTTGGCTGTTCCCATGTTAAGGACATAGATATTTAAAATTGTTAGATTTTCTTTTTGGACAGACCCTTCAATTATGATATAGATCCTTCCTCACTCCTTATTATAGTCCTTGGCTTAAAAACCTAATTTGTCTGATATAAGGATTGCCACCCTAACTTTCTTTTGATGTCCATTAGCATGGTAAATTGTTTTCCACCCCCTCACTTTAAATCTGGAGGTGTCTTTGGTTCTAAAATGAGTTTCCTGTAGACAGCATATTGATGGGTTTTTGTTTTTTATTCATTCTGATACCCTGTGTCTTTTGATTGGTACATTTAGCCTATTTACATTCATGGTAACTATTGAAATATATGAATTCCATGCCATTGTATTGCCTATAAGGTGGCTGTTACTGTATATTGTCTCTGTTCCTTTCTGGTGTATGTTACTTTTAGGCTCTCTTTGCTGAGAGGACCCCTTTCAATATTTCCAGTAGGGCTGGTTTGGTGTTTGCAAATTCTTTTAGTTTTTGTTTGTCCTGGAAGCTTTTTATCACTCCTTTTATTTTCAATGACAGCTTAGCTGGATATAATATTCTTGGTTGCATATTTTTCTCCTTTAGTGCTCTGAATATATCATGTCAGTCCTTTCTGGCCTGCCAGGTCTCTGCGGATAAGTCTGCTGCTAATTTTATATTTCCACTGTTGAATATTGCAGACCTCTTTTCCAGAGCTGTTTTCAGGATTTTCTCTTTGTCTCTGAGATTTTTAAGTTTTACTATTAGATGACAGGGTCTGGACCTATTTTCATTGATTTTTGAGGGGGATTCTCAAAATCCCCCTCAAAAATTGCCTCCTGCACTTTGATGCTTGTTTCCTTCTCCAAGTTGGGGAAATTCTCTGTTATAATTTGCTCCAATATACCTTTTGCTCCTCTCTCTCTTTTTTCTTCTTCTGGGATCCCAATTATTCTAATATTGTTTCATCTTATGGTACCACTTATCTCTCAAATTCTCCCCTTGTGATCCAGTAGTTGTTTATCTCTCTTTTTCTCAGCTTATTTTTTCCCCATCATTTGGTTTTCTATATCATTAATTCTCTCTTCTGCTTCATTTATCCTAGCAATAAGACCCATTTTTTATTATACCTCATTAATAGCTTTTTTGATTTCAACTTTGTTAGGTTTTAGTTCTTCTATTTCTCCAGAAAGGAATTTTATTTCTCCAGAAATTGTTTCTCTATTATCTTCCATGCCTTTTTTGAGCCCAGCTAGAACCTTGAGAATTGTCCTTCTGAACTCTAGATCTGATATATTGCCAATGTCTGTATTGATTAGGTCCTTAGCCATTGGTACTGCCTCTGCCTCTTGTTCTTTTATTTTTTTTCTTTAATTTTTTTTGTTTTGTTTTTTGGTGTTTTGTTTTGTTTTGTTTTAGTTTTTCTGCCTTGCTATTTTGTCCAGGGTGAATAGATGAATGAGAGAAGAAACTAAAAAATATATATATGAATATGAATAGAGCCACACACTTGGTTTTGGGTGTACTTTGGTCTGTTAGATGAAACTGCCTCCCAAAATTTTAAGGAAAGACAAATATATATATACATATATATATATATGTATATATATATATGTGTGTGTGTGTGTGTGTGTATGTGTGTGTGTATATATATATATAAAATCTTTGCAAAACATTTTCATTTTTACACTTATATTCCATCCCTTCATTGTGGCATATATATATGTATGTATATATATATATATATATATATATATACATATGTATATTTACATATACATATGTATATGTACATATTTAATTATTTACTTATTTGACAGACAGAGATCACAAGTAGGAAGAGAGAGAGGTGAGGAAGCAGGCTCCCTGCTAAGCAGAGAGCCTGATGTGGGGCTCAATCCCAGGACCCTGGGTTCATGACCTGACACGAAGGCTGAGGCTTTAACCCCCTGAGCCACCCAGGTGCCCCTGTAAAAATGAAAATTAAAAAAAATTTTTAAAGGAATTGATAAGATAAGAAGTTGGTTGGAAAAATAAAAAGAGAATGCAATCAGGCTGGAGACTAGAATAAAGCCATACACTAGATTTAGGATATATTTTGGTCAGTTATAAGAAACTGTATCTAAAATCTTAAAGAAAGAAAAACTTATATGTCTTAAAAATAATTTAAATAAAATGAAGGGATAGAATATTACTATAAAAATGAAAATTAAAGAAGATTTCTAAAAAGGTATTGATAGGGACGCCTGGGTGGCTCAGTTGGTTAAGCGGCTGCCTTCGGCTCAAGTCATGATCCCAGTGTCCTGGGATCGAGTCCCACATCAGGCTCCTTGCTCGGCAGGGAGCCTGCTTCTCCCTCTGCCTCTGCCTGCCTCTCTGCCTGCCTGTCCTCGCTCTCTCTCTCTCTCTCTCTCTAACTAATAAATAAATAAAATCTTTTAAAAAAAAGAAAAAAGGTATTGATAAAATCAAATAGTTAAAATAGGTCAAAATAGGAAAGAGGAAACTTTCAGAAAAAATAGAAAAAGAAAAAAATAATGAACATTTTAAAAAATTAACTCAAATGACTAAAGAATCATGGGAGAAAAACCATGAATTCTATGTTCTATGTTCTGTGTTCACCTAGCCCTGATGTCTTGCAGTTCTCATTGATCAGTAAACTTGGTCTTGGCTGGATGTTCTTGCAGATCTTCTTGGGGATGGGCCTTTTTCAGTGATTCTCAAATGTCTTTGTCCCAGGTAGAATTGCACTGCCCTTGCCAGGGGCCAGGCTAAGTATTTGCTTCTGGTTTTTGTTCCCTTAATGCTTTCCATACAGCTTTGGAGAATGAGAATGAGAATGGTGGCCTCCAAATTTCTGGCCCCAGAGGAGCTGAGAGCTCAGGAGCTCCCCCTCTTCAGTGTGCCTTCAGAGAAAACCAGTCAACCCCTCCTGTCTCCTTGGTCTCTGGCCATGCTCTGAGCTCACCTGGCCTGTGACCAAGCATTTCTGTCTCTGGCACACAGCACTATTTAGAGTCTCCAAACCAAGCAGATTCCTGAATGGTGCTCCTGTGCCACTCTTCCCTGGAGAAGAAGGTGAGTCTCCCTGGATCTGCTGCTTGTGGGGTCCCTGCTTGAAGAGTAGTGGTCCAGCTGTGCCTTGGATCATAGTTTAAGGTAACCCCAAGCTGAAAGTCCCCTCCTTTGCTCCATCTCTGCAGCCAGCCTCCACGATATGATACCTGGGAGCTCTCCCACACTCAGGCACCCTCAGTCTTTCTGTGACCCCACAGGTCCCGAAACCACATTGTCCCTGTGAGGGTTACACCCTTGCTTAGCCTCTGAAGCAATATCCCTCCATGAACCAGACTTCTAAAAGTTCTAATTTTGTGCTCCACTGCTCTACCACTTCCTAGGAGCTGGCCCCTCCCCCGCAGTCTATTTTCCATGTGTCGCCTCGGATTCACTTCTCCAGATGTCCTACCTTCTAGAAAGTGGTCAATTTTCTATTCCTAGAATTGCTGCTCTTCTTCTCTTCAATCTCCTGTTGAATTTATAGGTATTCAGAATGGTTTGATAGCTATCTAGCTGAATTACTGGGACCAGATGAAATTTAGGTCTCCTACTCCTCTGACATCTTGCTCCTACTCTAGGGTTTTCTACATATAGCATTTTATCATCTGAAAAGAGTAAACATTCTTTTCTTCCATGTTGGTTTGGATGCCTATTTCATTTCATTGTTGAAGTACTGTGGCTAGGACTTCTGGTACTATATTGACTAAGAGTGGTGAGAGTGGACATCCCTGTCTTGTTCCTGACCTTAGGGAAAAATCTCTGTTTTTCTCTTTCATGTATCATGTTGGCTGAGGGTTTTTCATATAAGGCCTTTATTATATTGAGATATGTTCTCTCTATAGCTACTTTGTTGAGCACTTTTATCATGAATGGATATTATACTTATCATATGTTTTTTCCTCATTTATTGAAATGAGCATATGGTTTTTAATCCTTTTTTAATTGTGATATATCATTTTGATACACACCCCTATGTTTATAGCAGCATATTTTGCAATAGACAAAATATAAATGTAGACCAGGTGTCCATCAATAGATGCATGGATAAAGAAAATGTGGTGTATATTTCTATATCTACACACACATACAACACATACACACACACACACACACACACACAGGAATATTATTTAGCAGTAGAAAAGGATGAAATCTTGCCATTTGCAATGACATCAATGGAGCTAGAGAGTATAATGCTAAATGAAATAAATCACTCAGAGAAAGACAAATACCATATCATTTCACTCATATGTGGAATTTAAGGAAAAGATTAAAAAAGGGAAAAAAGAGAGCCAAACCAAAAAATAGACTCTTAACTGTAGAAAACAACCAGAGGGGCATTTGGTGAGGGTATTGATGAAATAGGTGATGGAGATTAAGGGATATACTTGTGATGAACACCAGGTGATGTGTAGAAGTATTGAATCACCCTATTGTACACCTGAAGTTAATATAACACTGTATACTAGCTAACTGGAATTAAAATGAAAGAAAGAAAGGAAGAAAGAAAGAAGGAAAAGGGAAAAAAAGAAAAGAAAGGGGAGTATAACAATAAAGAAATAGTTGAACCACTGGGTAAGATTCAACTACTTAACCCTCAAAGCACACAATTTTGCTGACCTATGCTTGAAGTTAGCTTAAAGAGGACATTGATTTGTGTGATTTATGAGAGTGAATCTCAGTACTTTACAGTTAGCAAGTAGAATCATGTGTCAATAGTGATTTAAGATTAAGGAAAAGGGAAGAAATTGGGAGATTTCCTAAAACATCTATTAGTTTCCTTGAATTATTATTGACATAGGATAATTTCTCTTCTTGATAGCAAGTAGAGATTAAAAATGACAAAGATGACAATCCATTATCATTTTTACCAGAGACAGAAGAAAATTGAGAGCATCAGTTCAAATAAATTTTCTTTTTTTTTTTAAGATTTTATTTATTTATTTGTTAGAGAGAGAGAGAGCGAGCACAGGCAGACAGAGTGGCAGGCAGAGGCAGAGGGAGAAGCAGGCTCCCTGCCAAGCAAGGAGCCTGATGTAGGACTCGATCCTAGGACACTGGGATCATGACCGAGCCGAAGGCAGCTGCTTAACCAACTGAGCCACCCAGGCATCCCTCAAATGAATTTTCTATAGGCATCTCAAATTCAGTGTTTTTAAACTGAACTCAAAATTTATTTCACTGAAATATTTTCCTTATAATCTGTAATGGGTTTGCCTCTTCCTTGTGACCATTTCACCTGGTCCTCATTTCACAGTGTTATCAGGCTTGGCTAAATTCTCTTAAGTTGTTTGGAGTTTGTCTCCACCTTCCACTCAAATTGTACTTCAGGTCATTTTATTTCTCTTAAGACCATTTGCAGTGGGCCCTTAAAACTCTGCATCTTTTGTGTCATACTCATCATGATCTCTCTAAAATTCAGACCTAATCATATCATGAATAAAATCCTTCCATAGTTTCCCAGTTATGTCTTATAATCTAATGCCTATTAACTTCTCTGGTAACTTCTGTCATTTCATTTATATACCATGTGATGCAGCCACACCCAGTGCTTGGTAGTTGCATATCTACACCACAATCTCTCTGCTTTGTATAACTTTAAATATACTCTTTCCTCAGGAGAATCTTACTCCTGAATTTCCAACCCTTTTCAATTTAGGAGAGGATAACATGAACACATGAATAATAGGAGAGAACAGTATAGTTGAAGACTGCTTGGATGTTGTTTCTTTGGAGAATCTTCTCTTTACTTAGTTTGCTTAGATGGTTCTATAGTGTCTGGTAATTATCACCATCCATAGTGTGTTATACTATAAGATTATGTGCAATAGCATATCATTTTCCCACTATACAAGTGGTTCTCAACCCTGAACTATAATGTCCAGGAAAGTTTTTGTTTGTTTCCCAATGCTAATCCTTAGTCTCCATTCCAGACTGCTTGCTAGAACAAATTTCAGATATATGAAGAGATTATTCTTTCACTGTTATTCTGAATGCATAGAGTGGCTCTAGTTGCCAATATGACTCAACAATTCTATACATGATATTCATCCATTACATTGAACACCATTTTAGAGTCAGCTCCCGATGTCTGTGCCTGCCTTCTTCAAGACTGGAGTCTTCAAGAGGTTCTGCTGAAAGACTAACTTTCACCTCTGTGATTCTTGTTACTTGTTTGATGTTGGAGATGTAGCTTCTTCCACTCTGTTTATTTTTCAATGAGTTACAAATTTCTTTCTCTGTTGTAGAAATTATTTAAGTTGCCTTATGTTATTTTATACCCCACTCCTATTCTTAGAACTTTTACATATTTATTCCATTCTGAGTCTTTTAATTGTTGTTCAATGAGATGTAGAAGGGATAGAATTCTGCCATTTTGTCTTGAAAGGTCATTAGAGCCATTTTAGACACTCTATCACTTTTAGCATTTTGTATAACTATTGTTAACAACTGTGTCAAGTAGGAATATATCAAACTGCAAGTAGAAAAACAAAAAACGTAGTGTTAAATAGTGGTATATTTTCTCACATATTAGGAAGTTTGAAAATAAGCATATAGAAATATAAATTTTCAGTTTTTTCACAAATCCCCATCCTTAGCGCATTACATAATTTTCTAAGATGGCTTTACAATTTGAGGCATCATGTCTATGTTCTGGATAGAAGAAAAAAGAAAATAAAAGACCATAATAGCCATATCTCCCCATTTTTTATTAGAAAAGTGATAGCTTTCCCTGAAGCCTTCTCACTAGACTCAACCCTTACTTACACTGTTGCATGTACTTTAACATAAGGGAGATTATACAAGTAAGTATTATACTTTCTAGCTTCTGAATAGAGAAAAGGATAAGATGGTAAGAAATTAGTATTTAGTGCACCAACTTATTGACATGACAGAACTACTGACTACTTCTCATAGTTTACAAGCAATTAAAATAAAACCCTATATGATATCATAAGCTTATCTGTGTCTGATTGAGAGAGAACTGGGAATTGATCAATTGGTCTGGAGGGACTATAGGTTCACAGGAAAAAAGTTGAATGGCAACAGTATGCCAGAGAGCAGTCATATGAGGGGGGAAAAATGGAATAGACATTTTTAGCACTTTAACCTTGATAGGGACAATTCAATATTGTGCACATTTAGTTATTCCTATGCATATTTAATTACTCCTGAATTTATTTCTTCATATCATTATTGTATTTATTTTTTTAATTGTGGTATGTCTCCTTTTTGGTTTACATTCAATTTAGTTAACATACAGTGTATTATTAGTTTCAGGCTAGAGTTTAGTGATCCATTAGTTGCATATTAACACC
>ML103809.1:6128-60679 GCA_003697995.1 Taxidea taxus jeffersonii | reverse complement strand
CTCTCTCTGACAAAAAAAAAAAAAAAAAAAAAGAAATGGCTTCTTTTAACACACCTACACTTTCTCACGTTATGTAGTTGAGCATCTCTTTCCATGATTGAGGCCTTTAATGCTTCCTTTTCTGTGAACTGTCTATTCATGGCCATTCTTTGTTAACACACAGGTAAGCGTGGTGCTTTTCCTCCTCCTGGGGTGTGTGTATGCTGTGCAGGGGGGTAGAGAATAATCAGTGTTTCTGGTGCTGTACATCCCTCTGCCTTCTCTGCTCTGATTTTGTGCTCCCACTACTTTTTCCTTCTCACCAGCCTCACAGAATACAAAGACTGTTGGTCAATTAATTTCAGTTATTCCTAACCATGAGCTCATCAGAACTCTCATTAGGAGGCTATTTCATGCTTTTTGCACTGGTGTCTTCACCGCACCCAAGAAACAGACAACACGTAGGGGATAGATAGGCAATAGCACCTATGACACTTTTTTTCCCCCACATGTGGGAAATGGGGGGCCTCTTTCTCTTTTATTTCAAAGAGCTGATAGGTAAGGGACAGGTTTTCAGGTCCTCCTGACTACGGAAGGGAGTGCCTGCAAAATGTTAATAGCCTTTTAGGAAGCACAGGGGAATTTTGGAAAGACTAATGAGCTTCTGAAACCACCTGTGTAATATCCCCTGGCAAAGTTGTAGCATAAGGAGAAAGAAACTGAAATGGAGTCTACATTTTTTTTTTTTTTTTTTCTAAATCACTCCTGACCTTGTGTCAGTCTGACTCAGGAACATCTGAACAATATTGGGCTTATTAATTTTCATATGAAAGTGAATCAAGTGTAGGGATTAGAAGTGTCTATGTACCAGGGTGGCTTGGGTGGCTTGTGGTTAAAGTGTGACTCTCGATTTTGGCTCAGGTCATGATCTCAAGAGTGCTGGGATAGAGCTGGTGTTGGTCTCTGTGCTTAGGGGGGTCTGCTTGAAATCCTTTCCATCCTGCTCCCTCTGTCCCTCCCCTTCTCTCTCTTCCTTTTTCAAATAGATAAAAAAAATTTATCTGGGGGTTCCTGGGTGGTGCAGTCAGTTGAGCATCTGCCTTAGGCTCAGGTCATGATTTTAGGGTCCTGGGATCAAGCCCCACATTGGGCTCTCTGCTCAGCAGGGAGCCTGCTTCTCCCTCTCCCTCTGTCTGTCTCTCTGCCTACTTGTGATCTCTCTCTCAAGTAAATAAATAAAATCTTAAAAAAAAAAAAGATTTATCTATTTGAGAGAGAGAGAGAGAGAGAGAGAGAGCATGAATGGGGGAGGGGCAGAGGAAGAGGAAGAAGCAGATTTCCTGCTTAGCAGGGAGCCCAAGGACAGGGCTCTGGACCTGATCCCGGGACCCTGAGATCATGACCTGAGCCTTAGGCAAATGCCTAATCAACGGAGCCGCCCAGGTGCCCGGATGAGATCTGCAAACACGTTTCCAAATAAGGCCAGATTCACAGGTGAGGGAAGGGTGGTGCTTTACTCTAAGTTTTTGGAGGGCACAGTCCAACCCGTCACAGGCTCCAATCCTCTCCCCTCTCTATGGGTTGGTACCCTTCCATCTCTACTTTGGTGTCAGCAATTCCCAAGAAAAAACAGATCCCTGAAACAAGTTTAAGTTCTTAAAATCCGGCTTCAGCTTTTGCCCTGGATAGTTAACTTCCAAGAACTGCCTTTAACCCTCCCCCTTTAGGAGGGGACTTTCCCAAGGACTCCACGGGGGCTGTGGCGGGAAGTGCTCACCTCCCTGGCGGAAGGGAAGAGTCTCAGGTGAGCTGGTTAAGATCTCCACATGGTCTCATCCTCTCTTCTAGGAAGGCTACCCCCGCCCCACTTTGTACTGGGGAGCTCTGTTCCTGACTTGGTATCAGAGTCCTTGCCTCTGTCTTGAAGAAGATGAAGGGGTGAGGAGTATGTGTGTCCAGGAGGCTTTTTGCTGCAACCGAAAACATTTCTCTTTCTCGTTTTGTGCTTGTGTAACACTAGGTCAAAATCTTCTTTTCAGGGGCACCTGGGTGGCTCAGTGGGTTAAAGCCTCTGCCTTGGGCTCAGTTCATGATCCCAGGGTCCTGGGATCAAGCCCCACATCGGACTCTCCGCTCAGCGGGGAGCCTGACCTCCCCCTACCCCCCACCACCTGCCTCTCGGCCTACTTGTGATCTCTCCCTGTCAAATAAATAAATAAAATCTTAAAACATTTTTTTTCTTTTCACCCAAGCCGACAATGTGCTGACTATCCTCGTAAGGGGAAACTTTCATGGAAGTCCATTGCTTGCCTCTGTGTCTTGTACTCTATCTAACATGACAGATAACAGGTGGAATTAAAAAATGGTGATATCTGGAGCTGAAGACGTTGTTAATACATGGATGAGTTAAGCATAGAGAGGATGTCTTTTTGCTGGTGGGAATGTACAATGGTGTAGTCACTGGGGAAAACAGTATGGTGGCTTCTCAAAAAATTAAACACAGAATTATCAAGTGATCCAGTAATTCCACTTTTGGGTATATAGCCCAAAGAAATGAACATGGGGACTCACATGGGTACTTGTACACCCATGTTTCTAGCAGAATTATTCACAATAGCCAAAGGTAGAAACTACCCAAGTTTCTTTTTCTTTCTGTCTTTCTTTTTCTTCTTTTTAAAGATTTTATTTATTTATTTGGCAGACAGAGATCACAAGTAGGCAGAGAGGCAGGCAGAGAGAGGAAGAAGCAGAGGAGGAAGCAGGCTCCCTGCTGAGCAGAGAGCCCGGTGTGGGGCTGATCCCAGGACTCTGGGATCATGACCTGAGATGAAGGCAGAGGCTTTAACCCACTGAGACACCCAGGCGCCCTCTTTTATTATTATTATTTTTTAATGTTTACTTTAGGGGCACTTAGGTGGCTCAGTCTGTTAAGCATCTGCATTTGGCTCAGGTCATGATCTCAGGGTCCTGGGATTGAGCCTTGCATCAGACTCCCTGCTCAGTGGGAAGTCTGCTTCTCCCTTTCCCTCCGCCCCTCACCCCTTGTGTTTTCTCTCTCTCAAATAAATACATAAAATCTTTAAAAAATATATTATTTATTTTAGAGCTAGTGTGCATACAAGCAGGGAGAGGGGCAAAAGGAGAGGGAGAGAATCTCAGTTAGGCTCTGACTACCAGCTGAGCGCAGAGTCTGATGTGGGGCTCGATGTCACCACCCGGAGATCATGACCTGAGCAGAAATCCAAAGTTGGCCGCTTAACCAACTGAACTAGCCAGGTGCTCCACAAACTACCCAGGTTTCTATCAGTGTATGAGTAGATAAGCAAATGTGTTATCTACATATAGTAGAGTTTCATTCACTTTAAAAGGGAAGGCAGTTCTGACACATACTATGATATGGACAAACCAGGGAAATAAGCAAATCACAAAAGGAAAAATCTTCTGTGATTCCTCTTATATGAGGTTTCTGGAGTAGATACATTTCTAGAGACAGAAAATAGAAGGTGGATACCAGGTGCTAGGGGAAGGGAGTTTGGGGAGTTCGTGTTTCATGGGTACAGGGTTTCGGTTGGGAATGACGAGAAAGTTCTGGAGATGGATGGTAGTGATGGTTGCACCAATGTGAATGTACTTAATGTCACTTAAGTATACACCTAAAAATGATTAAAATGGTAAATTTTATGTTATGCGGATTTTCTCATTTTTTAAAAAATATATTATTTATTTGAGAGATAGGTGAGTGAGAAAGAAAGCACAAATGAAGGGAGGGGCAGAGAGAGGAAGAAGCAGGCTCCCCACTGAGCAGGGAGCCCGATGTGGGGTTCTATCCAGACCCTGGGATCATGACCTGAACTGAAGGCAGACACCCAACTGACTGAGCCACCAAGGTGCCCCTACCACAATTTTTTTTTTTTTTTTTTAGATTTTATTTATTTGACAGAGAAAGAAAGATCACAAGTAGGCAGAGAATTGGGGAAGTAGTCTCCCTGCTGAGCAGAGAGCCAGATGAGGGGCTGGATCCCAGGACCTTGAGATCATGACCAGAGCCACCAGAGCCGAAGGCTCGGAGCCACCTATGGACACACCACCTCCCCCCACCCCCTGCTTGCTTTTTTTTTTTTTAAAGAATATGCTAGGTTCCCTGTGATGGAAGAAACTGACGGTTCCAGGGGTGGTTGCAGCCTCCCTGCCCATTTTTTGATGCAGTGAAGCGTAGTCTCATCAGACAATCAAAGGTTATTGAAAGGGCGGTGAGGGAAGGGGTGCTGCAGGGTGATTTGATAGGGTGCTGTAGTTTATTCCAAGGGCTCAGCACCCTGAGCTGCCTGAAACTCTTTTTTTCTATTTGTTTGACCTCTTTTCAAAGGAGACTAGCTTTCTCTCTGATTCTACTAATCCAGTCACTACTTGCAGAGTTGTTCTCTGAGAGACCTCTCTGCCTACTTGTGATCTCTGTCAAAAAATAAATAAAAATCTGGGGCACTTGGGTGGCTCAGTGGGTTAAGGCCGCTGCCTTTGGCTCAGGTCATGATCCCAGGGTCATGGGATCGAGCCCCGCATCGGGCTCTCCGTTTTTCAGACAGCCTGCTTCCTCCTCTCTCTCTGCCTGCCTCTCTGCCTACTTGTGATCTCTGTCTGTCAAATAAATAAATAAAAATCTTAAAAAAAAATGTACCTATAGTCTTTCTTGGCCTCTCAGCTTCTGGTTTCCTCTTGTGGCTTCTATAATTCTAGGCAAGTGATATTTTACATTTCCTAAGACCTTTTAAAAGCTTGAAGTTTGGTAAATTAGACAGTATCATCTTTCTCCTTTGGAAGAAGAAATTGCAGTCTTGTCTTTTCCCTAAATCATTTTATGGGCCATTAATTGAATATATAATGTTTCTCAGCAAAGACTGAAGGGCCATTTACCATTTTCAACTTGACAACTAGCCGTGATCACAAGACAGCAATATGGAGAGAGGGGATACCACGCTTTTTTGAAGAACTCGGGCCTGCTGGCATTAGAAGGCTACACAGTTTAGCCTCTTATTCTGCCCTTACACACAACATAAGCGAGATGATTATCAATCTTCTCACAAGAATGGATCTTTGTTTTTTGGGGTTTGTGATTTTTTGTGAAGATTTTATTTATTTATTTGACACAGAGAGAGATCACAAATAGGCAGAGAGGGGGTGGATGCAAGCTCCCTGCTGAGCCGAGAGCCCGATGTGGGACTCGATCCCAGGACCCTGAGATCATGATCTGAGCCGAAGGCAGAGGCTTAACCCACTGAGCCACCCAGGTGCCCCTATAGGTACATTTTGAAGAGGAAGAACTTCATCGGCTCCTTTCTGTGTGTGTGAACAACTGTGCAGATGAGTTGCTCACATGATGGGAGCAAATGTTGACAGGAAACAAGGTGAATTGTCATTCCATGTACATAAAAAGTAGATGTAGAAAAACAGTGGCTATGGCCTCACGTGGAATGAACACAGTGTATTCACTCTTTGTCACACACACTGTAAGCCAGTAAAATTGTTTAATAAAAATATCTGACAGAGAAATCAAAGTGTGAGAACATGGTGGCACCCCCAGATGCTGTTAAGGTGTGGTTCTCTAGGGGGTGCTATACTCTAGGCACCAGAATTTTGACATTTTCATTAGTCTCCACTCCATGAGATTGTTCACTTTATCAATACCTGAGGAGATTCTTTAATTCAGGACTCTATGTAATAATGTCAGAAAGTTTAATTGAAGGGCGCCTGGCTGGCTCTGTCGAGAGAACATGTGACTCGATCTCAGGGTTGTAAGTTCGAGCCTTGTGTTGGGTGTAGAGATTACTTGAAAATAAAAAAAAATTTTTTAAAGATTTTATTTATTTACTTGAAATAGAGAGAGCACGCACATGAGCTGGGGTGGCAGAGGGAGAGGGAGAAGCAGACTCCCCACTGAGCAGGGAGCCTGATGCGGGGCTTGATCTCAGGGCTCTGACATCATGCCCTGAGCCAAAAGCGGACACTTAACTGACTGAGACATTCAGGTGCCCCAGAAAATAAAATCTTAAGAAAACAAAACAAAACAAAACAGTGTAATTGAGGGGTGCCTGGCTTCCTCAGTTGGTGGAGCACGTGACTCTTGATCTTGGGATCTGAGTTCAAGCCCCATGTTGGGCTTAGAGCTCACTTGAAAAACAAATTTGCCTGAGCACAGCTGGACTATACGATCGCGGGCGACCTCTGCTTTCTGAAACCATTGCCTTAAACACGAGTTTCTCTACCACAAATACCTTACAGAATGGCTCTGGCATTAACCTTCATTTCCTCACGAGGAAGCTGGTGGGTCCTCAGCTGGGCATGTCTGAGGAAACGTCTCTGTTGCTTGAGCCCAGTTCCCCTTGGCTACCCTGGTTCTTTTCTGGTTCCTTTTCTGCAGCTTCCCAGGATCTGCTCTGGACACCAACCCCAGGAATAGTCTCTGTGCTTGCTCAGAGCTCTGCAGAGCGAGGTCTACTAGCCTGGAAGTCCCCAACATTTCCTGGAAGGGGCTCTGGCTGGAAGGCAGCTGTTTTCTCAGCTTTCCTCTCCAGTCACTTTGAGCCACTGGCTAGGGGTGGGATGTAGTGAGGATACCATTCTCCTCTCTAATGTGAGATTACACCTGGAAGATCCTCCCTGTCAAAAGCAGGAGTTATGGACTCTGAAATTCATTCAATCATCCATTCTTTCCTTCCATCTTGGTCTTCTTCTTCTTTTTTTTTTTTCTTTCTCACAGTAACTAAAGCAATCACAACCATGAATTTGAGCATATCATTTTGCTGGTCAAAATCTCCCCAAAGTCCCACTGCCTTTAGAACAAATCCCAAGTCTTTATCTTGGCCCTCATGCTATTCTTGCTTTTACCAAGTATTTATTGTGCGTTCTATGCTTGGTGTAGGACCAGTTTTTGATGACTGGAAGAGATCTGTGAAGCCCACAGATGAAATCCTGGTGCTGCGGGAGCTCGCCTTCTGGCAAGGGGAGACAGTAAAATATAAACATGCTACATAAGTAAAATCTAAAGTTTGTTAGAAGGTGACAAACAGGGGTGCCTGGGAGGCTCAGTCAGTTAAGCATCTGCCTTGGTTCAGGTCATGATCTCAGGGTCTAGGATCTAGTTCTGCATTGGGCTCCCTGCTCAGCAGGGAGCCTGCTTCTCCCTCTGCTTGCTGCTCCCTCTGCTTGTGCTCTTTTTCTTTCTGTCAAATAAATAAGTAAAATATTTTTTAAAAAGGTGACAAGCACTATGAAGAAAGAAAAACCACACAGTGCAGGTGTGTGCAGTGGTGAGAAGCCTGTTTTCATCAAGCCCCTAATTGCCCCTCTCGTGCGCTGGGGGTTTCCCCATGCACTGACTACCAAGTGCTTTGCCTCAGCACCTTCGCCCTTACCACTTCTCTGGAGCTCATCTCCCATATATCCCATATTTTTTCTTTGCTTCAGTCTGTTCGTTGCTCAAATGCTGTCTCCTCTGAGACGGCTGAGCCCACTTGACCTAAGCACCTCAGCAGCCTATTTTCTCTTACCTTGCTCTTTTTCCTCACGATACTTGTGCCATTGTACATAATACTTGTATTGATTTATTTATATGTTGTTTCTCTCCCCGCACTAGAACATAAGCACCACAAGGTCAGGAATTCCTTACCTCTTTATTTCATTTAATTTCTCCATTTGTCAGAGAGAGATAGGGAGTGCACAGAAGCAGGGGGAGTGGCAGGCAGAGGAAGAAGGAGAAGCAGGCTTCCTGCTGAGCAGGGAGCCCAATGTGGGGCTCCATCCCAGGACCCTGGGATCAAGACCCGAGCGGAGGGCAGACACTTAACTGACTGAGCCACCCAGATGTCCCAGGGTCAGGAGTTCTGATGCCGTTTTTCCACTTTTCCACCACTAGCATGGAGCACGGTTTCAGGTTCTGAATTGCTGGGTCTCTGGCTGTTGCTGAGGGAGCGGGAAATCCATAACCCAGAAGCTTCCTTTGGTTATTAAATATTCTCTCTGGGGGCAGCCCCAGGGTGTTTGTCGCAGAATGTCACCTTTCTAAGGCTCCATGTGGGTATTTATAATATAAATTAAGGGCCTTGATTATGCCAACACCAAATTGATGTGTTCTAACCTCAGCTTGAAAAGCTCCATTATAATCACAATGGCTCATATTTGTGGAGCTCTGATTTTGCATTGATTTCCCCATAATCTCTTTATGAGAGCTTCAGACCTTTCCTTCTCACTCCTCTGAGGTGGACAGTATTAATATCTCTGTTCTACACAGGGGTTTGCTGAGGCTCAAGGTCACACAGTCTACAAGCCTAAGCCAAGATGGAAGAGCCCCTCACCAGGATTCTCCTCTTCACTGTAATGTTGTGCTGCCTGGTTCCAGAAGGTCTGTCATTTTGGAAGACACATTTCCACATCCCATAGTCCAAGTCCCTTCCCAGCCCCTAGAGGATGCTTGGTTCCCAGCATAGGGGCAGAGGACGACGCAGTCAAATACTCTTTTTTAAAAAGATTTTATCTATCTATCTATATACCAATCAATTAGAGTGACAGAGCACAAGCATGGGGAGCAGCAGACAGAGGGAGAAGCAGAATCCCCGCTGAGCAAGAAGCCCCATGTGGGACTCGATCCCACAACCCCGGGTACATGACCTGAGCTGAAGGCAGATGCTTAACCGACTGAGCCACCCAGATGTCCCACAAATACTCTTTTTCATTCCTTCTGCAAGATTTTCCCAAGCCCCTATCATGTCTTTCCTGTTGTTAAGCTGAGGGAGGATAGTCTGGGAACCTTAGATTTCTTTCCTCCTTCTGTCCTAAGGCTGAAGGAAGACCCAGCTGGAATCAACCTGCTCTGGGCTTGCTTCCTTTCACCTGGGCGCCATGGGGGTCCTGCTGGGCCCATTAGGGGGAAAATACTTCACCAGCTGGTGGGTCCCAAAGTCCCTCTTCCCTAAAGTTGCTTTTGGGTTCGGGGCCTTTTAAGTTCTGTTTCTTCTCCCACGGAAAGTTCTGCTCTCTAGTACTGCTTCTAAATTTTGCATCTTGCAAGACACTATTTTGTCCTTTCTCAGAGCTCCTTTATAGGGGTAGAAGTGCCGGGCAGGAATGAGGCCTTGACCTCTCCCCTTGAAAGGTTAGAGGGTCTGACCCAACACAAAGCAACATGCCTTTGGACTTAGTTTTCATTTCAACAAAGAGGTGATGATTTTCCAAAGTGACATATAATCATTAACCTCCTAGTTGGATTGGAAAATGGATCTCTCTTTGCAGCTTCTATGCTCAGACCACTTCATCACACTGTTGTCTTTGGGTAATTTCAATTAGAGTATGGACTATCTAGCCGGGTATCATGTCCCCAGTAATACGGTGGCTGCGTGAAGGATAGGGAGAGGTGAAGAAATTATGTGAATCATATTCTGTTAACTAGAATATCCGGTTTGTAAAGGAAGCTCGTCAGCAGCTCAATATCTATTTAAAGTATTCTGACCTTTTGTGATACAGAATTCTGTAATAGTGGGATTAAGCTGAGCGTGTTAAAAATCTGCATTCTTAGCCATCCGGACATCATTTGATTAAAATACTGCTTTAGGGACCAAAGACTTGTCTCTTGCCAGGAAACTGAGGTACAACTTTCCAAAAGATTTGGGTTGCTCCTAAGAACTTATATTACTAATTATTGAACCTCAGTTGTCAATTTTGTGGGAACCAGAGGATGAGATGCTATGATTCTTTGTCCTCCTTGCTGAGCCTATGCAAAAGTTCCAAACCAGAATCCATCTCTGTGCCCTGCAAGCTTAGCTGCACAGTTTTATGGGAGACCCAGCAGCCGAAAACATAAACTTGGTACCAGTTTATGCTCTTAAAGGTTTCAGGTCTTGGGGTGTGTGGGTGGCTTAGTCCATTGAGTGTCTGCCTTGGGATCTGGTTGTGATCACAGGGTCCTGGGATCTAACCACATGTCCCGCTCCCTGCTCAGTGGGGATCCTGCTTCTCCCTCTCCCTCTGTCGCTCCTCCTGCTTGTGCTCTCCCCATCTCAAATAAAATAAAATCTTAAAGCAAACAAACAAACAAACAAACAAACAAACAAAAAAAGGACTCAGGCCTTCTGCCCTGGCCCTAACGGCTTCCTTGACGAGGAAAATGAAACACGAAAAGTTAGTTGTTGATTCTGGAGCCTTCTGACCCCCATAAGAAATTACTGACGTGAATTGAGGGTCGGGCTAGTTTAAGAGTGGTGAGCACTGCACATTTTGGATTCTATTGATGGCTACTGCTTGTAGCCTATAGAATCGCAATGAAAGTTTTATAATTGAAATGGATACAGAAAAGTAGTGCACAGGCATTTAAAAAAGCATCTTGTTGAATATG
The DNA here is from genome assembly GCA_003697995.1 of Taxidea taxus jeffersonii. Classification (NCBI taxonomy): domain Eukaryota; kingdom Metazoa; phylum Chordata; class Mammalia; order Carnivora; family Mustelidae; genus Taxidea; species Taxidea taxus. Next base: position 50,319 of record ML103809.1, on the reverse strand, counting down.
AAATGGAAATATTTTAGACTAAAAAGAGAACACAGAAGTCCATTCAATAAAACCATTGGATAATAAAAGAGATACTTCCCAGGAACCACCAGGAGCCATACTAAAAGAAAAATAAGGCGAAGGGAAGGATTTGGTTGGTGTCATCAGTGTTTTGCTAAGCACTATGTTATGCAGATCACAAAACTGGACTTGGTGGGTTAAATCCACTATCACTCAATTCAAAGATTAATGTAAAAGCCTTAATTTGTTGGATGGAAATCAGCTGCAAAGGTCCGGGTGGGGAAGATTGAACTTGGTACCTAACTGTCAGTAGCCTGCCTCTGTGCGTCACCTGTGGGTGGTTGCCTGGGGATTATGTTGAGAAGGGGCCTGCGGGATACTTCTGGATTCCAGGGACAAGTGTGCCACATTTTTTTTTTTTAAAGATTTTATTTATTTGTTTGACATAGAGAGAGAGGGTTGGGGGAGAGAGAGCATAAGTAGGGGGAGCGTCAGAGGGAGAGGGAGAAGCAACTCCCCTCAGAGCAAGGAGCCTGATGCGGGGCTCGATATCAGGATCCCGGGATCATGACCTGAACAGAAGGCAGACGTTAACCAACTGAGCCACCAGGTGCCCCAGTATGCCACATCAAATAGCATTGTCTGACATATAGCTGTGCGGGGTACCCATGCAATAAATAGCATTGCGTAAAATCATCTATGTGCTTGAATAAGATTGCGAGTTCTCAATGGGTGAACGGTGACTGCCTCGAATCATTAGACTATTTTAGAGGAAGGATAGTGTCAGGAGGATGGGAGCTGATGCATTGCAGGAGGACTGCGTTCAGTACTGGGTGCTTTATGAGGGATGTCGATGGGCTTTTAGTCTATTGTGTGTTGGAGGAGGGGATCCAGGATGGTGAAGAAATTCAAGTATCATTCAAATGAAGAATGATCGAAAGTACCAGGATCCCCTGGATATGAACAGAATTAAGAGGGTCGCTTACTACCTTGGTATCTAAGTGTACCGGTTATGTTGAAGAAGAATTAAGTTTACTCAAAAGGCAGATATAAGACTGTGAGTTGAAGTTTTAAGGAGTCAGATTTCTACTTAATTTCTTAACTTCATTTTTTTTCTTTTTAGATTTTATTTATTTGACAGACAGAGATCGCAAGTAGGCGGAGAGGCAGGCAGGGGTGGGGGGGGGAGCAGGCTCCCCGCTGAGCAGGGAGCCTAATGCAGGGCTCAATTCCAGGACCCTGAGATCATGACCTGAGCCTAAGGCAGAGGCTTTAACCCACTGAGCCACCCAGGTGCCCCGACTTCATTTTTTTTTTTTTTCCCCCAAATAAAACGTTTCTGGTGAAATCCTGGCCCCCCCTGCTGGTGGAGGTGTTCAGCCGTGACCAGATTGCCCATTTTGCAGAGATGATGCAGAACAGATTAGAAGTTTGAGTGAAAGGAGGTCTCCGATTTCTCTAAGATTCTCTTGACCCTAAGACAAGGGAGTCAAAGAGAACTGAGAGCCAAAGGGAAAGGGTGGCTCACCCTGGACTTCTACCCAGTGTGCCTACCTCTCACCTGGCAAGCTTATTTCAAGGTCTCTGAAGGGGCCCCAGAGGCCCCTTCACTTTTCACTCGAGTATCTGAAAGTCCAATCCAGTTTGGGATGGTCTGCTCTCTCAGGCTGCTGCCTTGCTTATTTCAGCCAGTGCCTGTTTTTGTCAAAGTAGAAACCTCATTCCCAGCTCCAGGAGTACCCTGACCCTGACCAGGAGCCTTGCTGATTGCCCTGAGCTTTCCACCCATCCTCTCTTTGGCAGGAGATGGGCAGATCAGAGCAATACAGGAGACCATTGAAAAGTACAGGCTGTATGCTTTTACAGTTACCTGAAGTATTATTTTGCTTAAAAAAAAGCACATCCTGGGGCACATGGGTGGCTTCAGTGGGTTAAAGCCTCTGCCTTCAGCTCAGATCATGATCCCAGGGTCCTGGGACTGAGCCTCACGTTGGGCTCTCTGCTTGGCAGGGAGCCTGCTTCCCTTCCTCTCTCTGCCTGCCTCTCTGCCTACTTGTGATCTCTTTCTCTGTCGAATAAATAAATAAAATATTAGAAAAAAAAAAAGCACATCCGGGGCGCCTGGGCGGCTCAGTTGGTTAAGCCTCTGCCTTCGGCTCAAGTCATGGTCTCAGTGTTCTGGGATGGAACCCCACATCCTTTCTGCTGAGCAGGAAGCCTACATTCCCCCCACCCCCCGCCCTGCCTGCTTCTCTGCCTACTTGTGATCTCTCTCTCTCTGTCAAATAAATAAATAAAATCTTTAAAAAAAGATAAAAAAAAAAGCACATCCAAGGTGTTGCTTAATTGATGGGTCTTTAAAAAAAAAGATTTATTTATTTATTTGAGGGAGACAGTGAGAGATAGAGATGCAGGAGGGGGCAGAGGCAGAGGAGGAGGGAGAGAATCTCAAGGAGACTCCATGCTGAGCTTGGAGCCCAACTCAGCGTTCGATCCTTTTTTTTTTTTTTTTTAAGATTATTTATTTATTTATTTGACAGACAGAGATCACAAGTAGGCAGAGAGGCAGGTAGAGAGAGAGGAGGAAGTAGGCTCCCCGCCGAGCAGAGAGCCTGATGTGAGGCTCGATCCCAGGACCCTGGGATCATGACCTGAGCCGAAGGCAGAGGCTTTAACCCACTGAGCCACCCAGGCGCCCCAGCTTTGTCCATATTTTAATCAAAGGCTTAGATGAATATAAATGAAGTTTACTTATCACATTTGTGGATAACATGAAGTTGAAGGGGATTACAAATATATGGGATCAGAATTCCAAAAGACCATGTTGCCCGGTTAAATAATAAATCAGACCCAAGAAATAGAAATGTAAAGGGCATTAATATAAAGTTCTGCATTAGAATCTGAAAACCCAACAGGATAGATTTTTGGGGGAAATAAAGATTGACAGTTACTTTGAATAATTTGAAACAAATAATGTGGTCTAATAGAGTAATATGAGCTATATATATAATTTTACATTTTGAGTAGGCCTGTTAATAAAAAAAGCTAGAAAAATCAGTTTTAATAATATATTTTATCAACTCAGCTTATCCAAAATATTATCATTTCAACATGTAATGAATATAAAAATGAGAATTTCTACTTCTATGAAATCTTTGAAATCTGGTGTGCGTCTTACACTTACAGCACATCTCATCCTAGAGCTAACTTTTCACTGGAAATACTTGATCTGTACTTAGATTTCATAAAATTTATAGGTGAAAGAGTAGATTCATATATCCAAGTTGTTTCCAACTTGCTTAGAAGGTTTCCAGTAATTGAACTGAGTATCTGTTTTTCAGTTTAAGTTAAATTATATAGGGGCACCTGGGTGGCTCAGGGGGTTAAGCGTCTGACTTTGGCTCAGGTCATGATCCCAGAGTCCTGGGATCAAGTCCTGCATCTGGCTTCCTGTTCAATGGGGAGCCTCTTCTCCCTCTCCCTCTGCGCCCCCCCCCCCCGCCACCTGCTGGTGTTCTCGCTCTCTTTCTGCTTTCTGTAGCTCAAATGGATATATAAAATCTTAAAAAAATAAATTATACAAAATTAAAATAACTCTGTTCCTCAGTTCCTCAGTTGTATTGGTCACATATCAAGAGCTCAATAGCCACATGTAGCTGGCGGCTGCCATCTTGGGACCATGTGGCTTAGAAGTTTTAATCAGCTAGAGCTGTTTAGGAACCTGTAGTACAATGTGCTATTAATAACATGAGATGTGAAATAATAAAGGTACTGAATTTGGAACGAGTTGACAGTTTTGTTCTACTTCGCTTTAGTTAGATGTATCTGGAATATTTCATTCACTTCTAGGTAGCAGGATTAAAAGGGAAATAGGGGCGCCTGGCTGGCTCAGTTGGTAGAGCCTGCCACTCTTGAGTCGTGAGTTTGGGTCCCATGCTGGGCATACAGATTATAATTAAATTAATAAGTAGTAATATTATAAAAATAAATAATAAAGAAAATAAAATTTATAAAAGAGTGAAAAAGGAGTTCGCATACATTAATAAGTATATGAATTCGGGGACATGATCTCCGCTTTCTGATAAATGGAAGGTGGGCCTGTGGGGTAAGTCTTACCACAGAACATAGGATTAAGGCCAGCATGGCAACTCAGCATTAGGAACTTTCCAGCAGTCATACAGGCTGTCCTGTGAATTCCTGAGCTGTGCACGCCTGGAGGTCAACAGCCTCCAGGGAATGATGGAGGAGGGCTTCCAAGAACGGAATGGCTTTTTGAGCTGGATCATTTTAATAGTACCTTTCAACTTTGACTTTACAAATCCCGCCCCTCCCCGCTTAGGGATCACTCAGGATTCTTTTTGTGGGGGAACAAAATAAAATTTATGAGTTAGAAGGGACGTTGGAGGCTGTCTAGATTACCCTCATGGTCTTCTAGATAGGAACCCGCAGAGGTGAGTTGCCTGCTCAAGGTCATAGGGTGATCTGCTGAGGCTTCGAGGCATCTGGAATCCGGCACTTTTCCTTCGATGCACAGTTAGAGCCTCTTCAGGTGAACATAAGTCTTGTTAAAAGAGAGAATCTTTAGATGAAGTTACCTAGGCTATACTTACTTGCTTTCTTTCTCACCGAGAGTAACAGGAGATGCGGCATTTGCTGTACGCACTACGTCTGTAGTGATTCCTGAATGGGCAATGCGGTTCCTTCAGTTAAAACCAGTGCATGGGCGCCACCTACAGGATTTTTGGGAAAGAGACGCACAGCATTTTCCTATTAAGACCCTTAGCTTTCAGTACAAAGGTCCTAGCTACTCTTTTAAGGCCATCTAAAAATTCTTATTTTTTTTTAAATACTCAAAACTAGTGGTTTTGCTGAGGGAAAAATTATATCCAGGTAAATGAGAGACCTAGAAGTAATGGAGAAGTCTGTGTGCCTTTGGGATGTATCATCAGGACTATAGTAACACAAATCCCTCCCTTCTCCCAGAATGGCCCAATGTTTACCAAGGCTTTGTTCCTTCGGCTCTCAAACACTTTTCCCTTCAAAACATTGTCTTTGGTAAAATATAATTACTAGGAAGTGTTACATTTGGGAGAGGCAGAATGGAGTAATGAGAACAACACAGGTTTTTGACTCTGACAGACTTGGGTTCAAATCCTGACGATGATGGCATTTAATGGGTGACCACTGTACTCAGTTTCTTCACCTGTTAGAATAAGAATGTTTACCTTGTGCGGTTGTCATGAGGATTAAAAATACACAAAGTCCTAGCTTCAAGTCTGGAAGTTCTACAAGGCTAATTGTAATGAATTTTATCTGCTCATAACTCAGAGGGCATTTTGATATCGATGTTTGTAGAACTTTTGTAGGTCTCTGGAGACTGCCCTAGTATAATGGTTGACCAAGCTGGGAGTGGTATGGCAAACTCCTAACTACAAATAGTTTCTTCATTATTCTCAGCAACATGTGAACTTTCCTTTTCTGCTGTAACCTATTTGTGCCTTTCTGATAGCCTTGGCAATGTTCTGACTTGCCAAATATGGTAATTTGTGTCTTTGTCTAAATATGCTTTTAGATTATAAATTCATTGTGGACAGAAACTAGATTTACACATTTCAAGTCTCTTTAGCATCTGGCATCTTGCTTGCCCAGGAAAGGCACTGAAAATGAACTTAATTGACTGAATGTCTGAAATATAGACAGAACCAATAAATGGGACATATTGGGAGAAATTATTAGTACAATACGTCTTAATTGCTGGAAATATTGGACTTTTTTGTTCCAAAAAGATTTTATTTTATTTTTTTTTAGATTTTATTTTTAAATAATCTCTACACCTGTTACGGGGCTTGAACTTATAAGATCAAGAGTTGCGTGTTCTACTGACTGAGCCAGCTAAGCATACCTCTTATTTTTGGTGACTGTTCTAAAGGGTGGCTTGTTGGGAAGGGTGCTACAGTTGCACAGGGTTCCCTGGGCATTTCCACTCCACCTCCCCTACCATGTAAATAAATGGCTTCCACCCAGAATGTTACACTAAGAGCTTTGTGCTCCGAAATTCTGGAGCTGGGTCAGCAACCAATATATGCTTTCTCTCGACCTTCCCCTGGGAGGTAGATCACTTTGCTCTCCTTTCTGCTTACACCAGAAAGTGTAAGATGGAAATACCCAGAAGTTATTCTCTGCTGGAAATACCCAGAAGTTATTCTCAAAACTCAATTAGGCTGGAATAGGCACTTTCTGCCATATTTGCTGGGAAAGATGCCCTTTTTTCTCAGTGTGGGTGAAAGACGAGTATTTCTACGTTTTTGTTTTTCCTCTCCCCCTCTTCAGCCAAGATGGAACGCTTTCCTTGAAGTGAGCATTTCTGGTTGTGGGTGGCACTAAGTCAGGGGGAGCCATTCTCTTCTGCTCAATTTGGCCCTGTTGCAGAGCCCAGTTCAGGGGTCCCCCAGAACTGAGCTCTCTGACCTTGTTCAGGCCGCAGCGACACTGTGCAGACCACTGGGCCCTTCCGAAGGGCACCGGGAAACTCTGAGCTTATTCGCATTAAGATGGAATCCTCGAGAAGAAGGGGGTTAGCGCCCAGAATCAATGCAGTGACATCTATTCACTTCAGAAGGGAAATAATACAATTGACTCCGGTTTTCTAGCAGCCAGCGCGAGGAGTAAAGCATGATCAGATGTGATGGGTGGCGAAGAACCATGAGGCTCTCTGATGTAATGAGCAACGCCGTACTGACATGCGCAGACTGGGCCATCAGACGTGCTTATTAGCGGGAGTTTCAGACCGCATCCCAGCTGATGGCAGTTGTGAGTTAAACTTGAGACCCATCTGACTTGTCTCTTTTGAACGTTGAAATTGCAAATACCAAATCTGCAAAAATGCCAAGGGTCTACTGTTCATGGTTTGTAGCTAAAAATAGACAGGCTGCTTGGGAGAAGTACAACTATTCCTGGGACTGGAAGCAAAGATAAATTTCTACTTGTAGAGAACACCATGTCATGTAGTGAACAATATCCTCAACAGAATTCTTACAGTAAGTATGAATTTCATATGGCTAGGCTATTTTTTGCTAATATTGCTTCATTATAGGCTGAGGACATGTGCTCCCAGAGCTCAATTCACTAGACATAATTTGAGGGTGAGGTGGAGTTGTGTTCAGTGTGCAAGAAGAATTTGGTCCAAAACACACACCAGGGAGAACATTCTGGCAAAGCATCGAGTCACTGGCATTTGTCTGAGTACATTTTCTTCCATAGTCAACCTTCCAAGCTGGTTGTGGATGCTATTTTAAGCAGTGGATTATCTTCTGTCCTACTTGTGAAATGATCATTTTTATTTCTTAATACTCAGTGAAAACCTCACCTCATCACAATGAATGAACACAGGCTCTTTCTGACCTTGAGCAGAACATTAGATTATTTCAACGGAAATGTGGAAAACAGAGAACTGGTGATCTTTCGGTGCAACGAAGGAGGCTTGTTAGCCAATGATTTAATCACTCTTGTTAAGAAAGAGGTGTGTAGTATTTCTTCTCTGTCAGTTTTCATCATTTGGTCAATTATATATACTACAACAGTGGGTAAAACACATGGAAGGCCATATTGATTTAGCTCAGACAAGATAATTTTTCCAGCCTCATCTTTTTAAAAAATGATCAGTGATAATTCTTTCCTTTTTGAAAGTAGAAGAAAAAAAAAACAATAGCTGATCAATATTTTTGTCTTAACTTGTAGGTTGCTGTTTACAAAGCTTCTAAATGTCAGAACTTGGGGGGCAACTGGGTGGCTCAGTTGGTTAAGTGTCTGACTCTTGATCTCAGCTCAGGTCTTGATCTCAAGGTGAAATCAAGGTGAGTTTGAGCTCTGTGTTGGGCTCCATGCTGGATGAGGAGCATACCTAAAAAAAAAAAGTCAGAATTGGGGTTGGGTTTTTTATTTTTTATTTTTAAAGACTTTATTTATTTATTTGACAGACAGAGATCACAAGTAGGCAGAGAGAGAGAGAGAGAGGAGGAAGCAGGCTCCCTGCTGAGCAGAGAGCCCGATGCAGGGCTCCATCCCAGGACCCTGAGATCATGACCTGAACCGAAGGCAGATGCCTAATGACTGAGCCACCCAGGCACCCCTTTATTTATCATTTTAATGTGGTAAGAACGCTTACTATGAGATCTAACCTCTTATCAAAATTTTAAGTGTACAATACTGTAGAGTTGACTGTAGATACAATGGTGTACAGCAGATCTTTATAACTTTTTCATCTTGTTTAACTCTTCCTGTTTATTAGTACCACCTCATTTGTCCCTACCCCCCAGCCCTTGGCCACCACCAGTCCACTCTCTAGGCTATGAATCTGACTACTTTAGAAATCTCATGTAGGGCGCCTGGGGAGCTCAGTCGGTCAAGCGGTTGCCTTCGGCTAGGGTCATGATCCCAGGGTCCTGGGATCGAGCACCACATTGTGCTCCCTGCTCAGCGAATAGCCTGCTTCCCCCTCTCCCTCTGCCTGCCGCTCTGCCTACTTGTGTTCTCTATCTCTCTGTCAAATAAATAAATAAAATCTTAAAAAAAGAAATCTCATGTAGGTGGAATCATGCAGTATTTTTCTGTGACATGTTGGCATATTTAGCAGAATTATGTAGCACGCTGTTGTCAAGGTTCATCCGTGTTATTGCATATGAAGGATTTATCTTTTTATTTTTTTGTTTTTCAAAGTTTATTATTTTTTCTAGTAACCTCTACACCCAACATGGGGCTCAAACTCGTGACCCTGAGATCAAGAGTCTCATGCTCTTCCAACTGAGCCAGCCAGGCAGCCCAGGATTTACCTTTTTAGAGGCTTGAATAATACTCTCTTATATGTATCTATCATATTTTCTTTATCCATCCATCCGTTAATGGACATTGAAGTTGCTTCCACAACTTCGCTATTGGGAATAGTGTTGCCGTGAAGATGGGAGTGCTTATCTCTCTTTGAGATCCTGATTTCAGTTCTTGTAGATAAATATCTGAAAGTGGGATTGCTGGGTCACATGGTAACTCTTATTTTTTGAGGATTTTCCATACTGTTTCTATAATGACTGTGCCATTGTGCATTCCCCCAAACAGTGTACAAGGGATCTACTTTCTTTTTTCTTTTCTTTTTAAAAAGATTTTATTTTATTTTATTAATTATTTATTAACATATAATGTATTACTTACCCCAGGGGTAGAGGCCTGTGAATCGCCAGGTTTACACACTTCACAGCACCACTCACCATAGCACACTCCTTCCTCAATGTCCATAACCCCACCACTCTCTCCCTACCCCCCCAACCCTCAGTTTGTTTTGTGAGATTGAGTCTCTTTTGTTTTGTCTCCCTCCCAATCCCATCTTGTTTCATGTTTCCCTTCCCCACTTCCCAAACCCCTCACTCTGCCTCTCAACTTCCTCATATCAGGGAGATCATATGATAATTGTTTTTCTCTGATTGACTTATTTCTCTCAGCGTAATAAAGGGTTCCACTTTCTGCACAACCTTGCCAACACTTGCCTTTTGTGACATACCATCTAACAAGCACATAGTGTGTAGCTAGGGACTGCGCTAAGCACCATGTATGTGTGATGTCAGTTAGTCTTCAGAAGACCAACTATGAAAGTTGAGGCTTGGAGAGGTTAGGCAAGTTGTTCCCGGGAAGACAGCAATGTTTAGTGTTTGAGAACTCAGACAGTCATGAGGCTGGGTGTCAAAGGATAGCATTTACTAGTCATTTGAATCCTGGGATTATATTGTTTGCGATTGTATATATTATGATTTGTTTGTGATCATATATATTGTTTCCTCAATTATAAATTAGAAATATAACCTGTACCTCTTTAAAGGTTGTTGTAAGAATTATATGAGAAAATGCACTTAAGTGCTTAGCGAAGTATATGAGTAAATCTTGGTTAGTGTTATCATGGTAATAATTTTTATTAGTAAACCTTCAGTCTCAGTCACTTCCCTTTTGGTTTCAACTGGAGTGCTATGTATCGGCTTCTGTATCCATGCTTTTTTTGCTTAAGTATGTTTCTTGGGTTTAGTTTCTTTCCCTGAATTTGATAAACATCCATAAATATGCTTCTAGGGATAAGAATCTGGCATTTCAGGGTATAACCAAGCATATAACAACATTCAACCTCATAGATGCTATTTTATCTTTCAAATGTATTTGATATTTGAGATGCTTAGTCAATAAAAGGCAAATGATGGGGCGCCTGGGTGGCTCAGTGGGTTAAAGCCTCTGCCTTCGGCTCAGGTCATGATCCCAGGGTACTGGGATCGAGCCTCACATCGGGCTGTCTGCTCCTCGGAGAGCCTGCTTCCTCCTCTCTCTCTGCCTGCCTCTCTGCCTACTTGTGATCTCTGTCTGTCAAATAAATAAATAAAATCTTTAAAAAAATAAATAAAGGCAAATGACTAACTAGAACATTTTTTGTAGATATATGACAGAGGATTAATATAATTAATCTCCAAAGAGCTTTTATAAATCATTAAAGGACAACAAATATTCCAATAGAAAAAATGGGCAAAGGATATGAAGCAATTTATTTATTTATATTTTTTAAAAGTTTATTTTTTTAGTAATCTCTACACCCAATGTGGGGTTTGAATTTACAGTCCCAAGATCAAGAGTCACATGCTGTTCTGACTGAGCCAGCCAGGAGCCCCAGAAATGGGGCAGTTTATGTCAAAACAAAATACAGATGGCTGATAAACATGAAAAAGTATGTACTTTGTAGTATTATGAAAATGAGTTATCATTTTTGCTCATAAAATTGACAAAACTTTAATCAGAGTATCTTTTGCTGGTAAAAATATGAAAAAATGAGCAATCATACACCACTGTTGACAGCATAAAAGGATTTGGCCCATTATTAAAAAGAACAGCTATTTCTAGACCAAAGTTTGTATGTATCCAAATGCTTAAAAAGTATGCAAACCTTTTACTTAACAATTCCAATTCTAGGAATTTAACTGAGGTAAAAAAAATCAGATGAGTGGAGAGATGTACGTTAGAGATATTTAGTGCATGTGTATTTGTAAGAATAAAAAATTAGAAGCAACCTAAATGTTCCGTATTAGCTGTTATGTTTGTTATTGTCAAAGACGAAATTGTTCAGTAAGATGGAAAGATTTCTTTTTCAAGTAATACGGTTGAAGTAAAAAATCAGATCAGTGCTATGATACCGTGTTTGTTTAAGAAGGAAAAGTATGCATATAGCCACAGAAAAAATATTGGAAGCACATATTCCAAAATTTTGGATTTTTAAAAAGTATTCCTGGGACACCTGGGTGGTTCAGTTGGTTAAGCGCCTGCCTTTGCTTCAGGTCATGATCCTTGGGTCCTGGGATCAAATCCTGCATTGGGCTACTTGCTCAGCAGAGAGCCTGCCTCTCCCACTATCCCCTCACCCCAACTCATGCTCACTCGCTCTCTCTCTCTCTCTGACAAATAAATAAATAAAATATTAAAAAAAAAAAGAAAAGTAATTTCTACACCCAACATGGGGCTCAAATTTATAATCCCAGTATTTAGAGTTGCATGTTCTACTGACTGAACCAGCCAGGTGTCCCTCCATATTTTGAAAACAATTGCCTTTGCATGTAGAATGATTTTTAGGTGATTATTTTCTCTTTCCGAAATTGTTCTGGGATGAGCATGTATCATACTTTAGTTGGTTGTTGCATAACGGACAATTGTAAATTTAGTGTTGTAAAGCATCAGTCATTTTCCTATGTACAAGTTCTAGAATTTGGAAAGGTCAGAGCAGGGACAGCTTGTATCTGCTTCGTTCTGTGTCTGACCTTGGCTGGGAAGAAACTGAAGTCTGGGGGTGACTTAACAGCTGGGGACTGGTATTATCTGAAGGCCACTTCACTGACATGTGAGATCCCTGGGCTGGGAGAATTTGAAGAACGGCTCTACCCGCTGGAGCGCCCCCTTGTGGACGCTCTATGGGGTGTGGCTCCATCCCAGCCTGGTGGGCTCTGTGTAGTTGGACTCCTAATGTGATAGCTCAGGGCTTCAGGCATGAGGTGGTACAGTGAGCAAGCCAGACACTGTGTCGCCTTCTCTGAGTTGGCCTTGGAAGTTGTGTGGTATTACTTCTGCTTCTGTTGGGTACCAATTCCTGCTTCATCCACATTCAAGCGAGACGGGGCATAAACACCACTTCTTGGTCCCACTGTAGAAAAGTGAGATGAGAGATACTGTTACAGCCGCTTTGGAAAATACACACCTATTACTCTTGCAATTAAAAAAAAAAAAAACTCAGGGTGTGCTCATTTTGGCAGCAGATATACTAAAAAAAACCTCGGGGTGCCTGGGTGGGTCAGTCATTAAGTCTCTGCCTTCGGCTTAAGTCATGATCTCAGGGTCCTGGGATTGAGCCCTGAGTTGGGCTCCCTGATCAGTGGTCACCCTCTCCTTCTCCCCCTCCTTGTGTTCCCTCTCTCACTGTCTCTTTCTGTGTCAAATAAATAAATAAACTCCATAAATTTCATCATATTTTTTATTAATGCTTATTATAAAATACCTAAGAGCCTAATTCTGTGAGGTTTGGATTGGAGAAGCATTTTGCATGATTGAGTTGAGAACCATCTTCCCAAGTATCTGTGTGTCATTCCCTGTGTCTTGGTTGAGTTTCCTGCCTTGATGTGTTCCTGTGTGTGGGCACGAGGGTAGAAGTGGAGACGAATTGGGGGTAAGGTGGCCAGATACAGTACCGGCTGCCCCGTGACGTTTGAATTTCAGAAAAGTAAGTGTTTCGTATAAGCATGCCCCAATTATTGTATGGACCATACTTACACTAAATAATTATTCATTGCTTATCTGAAATTTAAATTCCACTGGGCATTCTGTATTACTGTTTGCTAAATCTGGCAGCCATAATTGGGGGGACATCTGGAGCTAAGCCTGAATGGGTCATTGCCATATTCTCTTGACTCTCCCTGTGCTCAGCGATGAAGGGAAGAGCTTTTGGCAGTGGTAGAGAGGTTCTATTTTCAGTGTGGGCATCAGCATCCTCTGAGAATAGAACAAGGGGAGAGATGGGGTGAGGGAAAGAATGTCTTCAACATGTGAGAGGGATCAGTCAGTAGAGGCCGGAAACCTGGGCTGGATTCCTGGACTTGCTGAAAACTCCCCACGACCTTGGATAAGTCACTAAATCCCTCTGAGGGCCAAATGTGTGGTGTGAATCATACCGACCCAACATAGGAGTGTTGGGAGGTTGGATATGAGAGGAGGAAAATTGCTTTGAAAACCTTACAAGCATCTCTAGAAAGGAAGATTGAAGTGTTTTCTTCCCTGGAGCCTGGTGAGCTCAGGATGGTGAGAGGGACACCGGAGGGGATTTCTGTACAGACTTTTCAGTCATAGGATCACATCCTTGTTTTTATTTGTTTGTTTATAGAGAGGGAGAGAGAGAAGGAGGGGGAGAGGCAGAGGGAGAGGGATAGCGAATCTTAAGCAGGCTCCACACTCAGCACAGAGCCTGACATGGGGCTCGATCTCATGACCCTGAGATCATGACCTGAGCCAAAATCAAGTGTCAGGTGAGCCACCCTGTTTTTCGACAAAATAGCACACCAAGGCGCTGTTGCTTTTTAGTCTATCATCCCCTGTCCCACCATGAGCTGCAGGAGTGAGGAAAACAGCAGACTTTTCTGTTAAGTAGTTAAATGTGTCATTAAGTCCTGCTTTCTCTCCCTCTTCGTTTATTGATTGGGACTCTCTTCTTCAGTGGAGTTCACACAAGTTGAAGGCTACTGTGTTTTAAAAAGTTACATTCTTTTCCTCCTCTCTTTGCTAAGATGCAGTTTTAGTAGCTAAAATTAAGACTAGTGAAATTATGCCTGTTTCCAAATGGAGAGCTGGCCAATGACAAAGGTTTTTGTTGTTGTTGTTGTTTACCAGTTGCTAGGTAGAAAAGGATCTTGCATAGCTACAACCTGGCATAGTTCCACAGAGTGAGAGAAAGCTGCTGTAGGAATAAGGACGTATATCATTCCTATAAAAGATGGAAGAGACAATCACATTTTTATTGCTTAATTGTTGGCAACTTAATAGAGCAAAATTTCTATTAATTAGGAACCAGTTGGTCCTCAGATTCACTGCACCTCCAAGTCTACCTTTTAGCACGTAGAGCGTTGTGAAGTGAATACTCAAATACTTGCTGAGTATTAATTTAGTGAAACAGGTCACCCTTAAGAAAACTTCACATTTTAAGTTTATTAATTAATTTATTTCTTAACACCTGGATTTTTTTTTTTTTAAGATTTTGTTTATTTACTTGAGAGAGAGAGAATGAGAGAGACAGAGAGCATGATGGAGGGAGAGGCAGAGGGAGAAGCGGACTCTCCACCGAGCAGGGAGCCTGACATGGGAGTTGATCCTGGGACTCTAGGATCATGACCTGAGCCGAAGGCAGTCACATAACCAACTGAGCTACCCAGGTGCCCCTCACATTTTAAGTTTATTAAAAATAAATACACCAATATTTATAGCAACAATGTCTACAATAGCCACACTGTGGAAAGAGCCCAGGTGTCCATCAACACATGAATGGAAAGCAAGAGGTGGTACATATATACACAATGGAATATTATGCAGCCATCAAGAAATGAAATCTTGCCATTTGTAACGACGTGGATGGAACTAGAGGGTATTATGCTAAGCACAATAAGACAATCAGAGAAAGACAGTTATCATAGAATCTCACTGATATGTGGGATTTAAGAAACAAGGCACAGGATTGTAAAGGAAGAGAGGCAAAATGAAAAAGATGAAACCAGAGAGGGAGACAAACCATAAGGGACTCTGAATCTCAGGAGACAAACTGAGGGTTGCTGGAGGGGAGGGGGCTAGGGGGATGGAATGGCTGGGTGGTGGACATTGGGGAGGGTATGTGTTGTGGTGAGTGTTGTGTGTTGTGTAAGGCTGATGAATCACAGACTGGTACCCCTGAAACAAATAATATATTATACATTAATAATAGTAAAAAATAAAAAAGAAATAAAGAAAACATAAAGAAATGCATTAAAACAATTTTAAGGATATCATGATTTGTGTATACATTCAGTTAAGTTTCTCATTTTTGTATTTCTTCTTTTTTTTTTTTAAAGATTTTATTTATTTATTTGACAGACAGAAATCACAAGTGGCAGAGAGGCAGGCAGAGGGAGAGGAGGAAGCAGGCTCCCTTCTGAGCAGAGAGCCCGATGCGGGGCTCGATCCCAGGACCCTGGGATCATGACCTGAGCTGAAGGCAGAGGCTTTAACCCACTGAGCCACCCAGGCGTCCCTGTATTTCTTCTTTTTAAGATTTATTTATTTATTTTAGAGAGAGAGCGGGAGGAGGGTCAGAGGGGGAGGAAGAGAGAGAATCTTAAGCAGACTCCCCGCTGAGCATGGAGCCTCATGCAGGCTCAGCTCACCACCCTGAGATTATGACTTGATCCAAAATCAAGAGTGACACACTTAACTGACTGAGCCACCTAGATGCCCCTCTCAGTTTTGTATTTCTTTTTTTTTTAAGGTTTTATTTATTTGACAGAAAGAGAGAGAGATCACAAATAGAGAGGCAAGCAGAGAGAGGGAGAAGCAGGCTCCCTGCTGAGCAGAGAGCTGGATGTGGGGCTCGATTCCAGGACCCTGGGATCATGACCTGAGCCAAAGGCAGAGGCTTTAATCCACTGAGCCACCTAGGTGCCCCTATATATATACTTTTTAAAGATTTTACTTATTTATTTGTCAGGGAGAGCACAAACAGGGGGAGTGGCAGGCAGAGGGAGAAGGAGACTCCCCACTGAGCAAGGAGCCCAATTCGGGGCTCAATCCTAGGACCCGGGGATCATGTCCTGAGCCAAAGGCAGACACTTAACCAACTGAGCCTCCCAAGTGGCCTGGGGATATGGTTATATTAAAATTGATTGCTTTACTTAAAAAAGTAAAAATTAAAAAAACAACAACAACTAGGAATCTAGGATTTGTACTCATGTCACCAAAGATTTAATTTACACAATTGCATTCACAAAATATTCTTTGTAATCGGAGTTTTACCATATGCTAGAAAACATCATCACAAAAATGTCTGGAAAACCATCCACTAAAGTCTTCTGCCCCTGGAACTATTTATTCATTAACTGTGGGTTCTTTTGCGGTGTAGACTCTACTTAGGCTACACGTAGATTTCACGGATCCTGTTCATACATTAGATCCTACAGAGGTGGGATCTGGTTCATTTTATTCTCCAGGGCTCGGCATATAACCAACTCTTGGTAAATACTTGATGAACAAAGTGAATGAACTTGTGAATAGTAGTTCTTAAATTTGGGTCTTCTAATGAGGGCTTAGAGAGGTTAATAAACAGTTTTTTGGGTGTTTGGGTATACATTCAGTTCAGTTTCTCCTTTTTGTATTACTTCTTCTTTTTAAGATTTATTTATTTATTTCGGGACTGTTATGTTTGATTGCCAGTCAGTGTTCATTATTGTTTTTAATTGCCTGTAAAGTGACATACACACACACACAGCATAGATATATACGTTGTCTATATGTGTACATCTGAGTATGTATATATTTAATGTAAAGTATTAACTATCTTAATATTCAAAGATTCCCCATGAGACTTGGAGGCTCGGAGGAAGTTTGGGAAGGGGACAGGAGTTGAAAGGGGGCTTGAAGGATGGGAAGCATTTCATAGTATCTTTTTTTTTTTTTTAAAGATTTTATTTATTTATTTGACAGACAGAGATCACAAGTAGGCAGAGAGGCAGGCAGAGAGAGAGGGGGAAGCAGGCTCCCTGCCAAGCAGAGAACCCGATGCAGGGCTCAATCCCAGGACCCTGGGATCATGACCTGAGCTGAAGGCAGAGGCTTTAACCTACTGAGCCACCCAGGCACCCCGAATTTCATAGTATCTTGTGAGGCAGACAGGGTAAGCAAGGATGAGGAGGTAGGGAAATGTGAGTTCATGGTGGGGAGGAATGAGGCATTATTGGAAACTTAGGTTGGGGACAGACCTTGTAACCAATTTGTTTTCCTTTTTTTTTTTTTTTTTTAAGATTTTATTTATTTATTTGACAGAAAGAGACACAGTGAGAGAAGGAATACAAGCAAGGGAAGCGGGAGAAGGAGAAACAGGCTTCCTGTGGAGCCGGGAACCTGACGTGGGGCTTGATCCCAGGACGCCAGGATCATGACCTGAGCCGAAGGCAGACACTTAACGACTGAGCCACCCAGGCGCCTCAGTTTGTTGCTTTCTTTCCACGTGTGCGTATCATAATCTCATGTATAGCAATAAAAAGTAATTCAAACAGACCACATAGACTTCACAGCAGTGACTTATCAATAATTATAACTAATCTCTTGAGAGTGTTCTGGAGAATTAAATTTGTTACTCAGTTTTTCTCTTCAGGTCCGAGCCATGTCAAGTGTTTTCTGTTGCTTTCTCAAGGACAACATGCCTTCCAAAGTCTTTTATGCTCACACCTGTTCTTCTGTGGCAGAGAGATGAAGGGGACATGGGCCTGCCTGGCAGTGTTGGGGGAGGGTCTGCACAGGTCTCCCTTGCTTTCCTTGGAGACAAGACAGAGGTCTGGCCTCCAGCTTTGTGATACTTTGGTCAGAGCCATCAGGCTGGCCTTAGCAGGACACATTTCCTGTAAACAGTAAGAGAAAACGAATATCCTTAATGGCTACACTGAAAGTGTTGTCAGTGACTCCCTACACTGCCTGCCTATTCAGAGTAAGTTGTGATTATTGATAAGTCTGTGTGCCGGGGATTAGAATATAATTTGTACGTATGCCTATTGGGGTGACAGCTCAGGACTCGATGTTGAGGGGGGAGAACCTGAGAGCTGTGTTTTAAATCTAAGTAGAACCCACTGATACGTGAAAATACTTAAAAGTTTTTTTCATTTCTGACAAATGGATTCTTACTGTGTTGTCCTCCTGCTTCAAAGACTTTTTAAATCTCTGAGTATCTGACACAACTGGCCAAAAGAAAAAAAATTATTCTAGTCATTTGACTTTGCTCTTAAAATTTTTCTTCATTGGGAGCCTGGGTGGCTCAGCCGGCTAGGTGTCTGACTCTTGGTTTCCACTCAGGTCATGATCTCAGGGTCATGGGATCGAGCCCACCTCTGACTCTATGCTCAGCATGGAGTCAGCTTGAGGTCCTCTCTCTCACCTCTCCCTCCGCCCCTCTTTCCACTTGCTCACTCTTTCCATCTCTCTAAAATAAAAATAAATACATCTTAAAATTTTTTTTCATGACTTCGAATGAAACTATTTTCATTCCTTTCATCCTATGTTGTTGGAGGTGGGGATTGTGTTTCAGTTTCTTTCTAAAAATACCAGTTCAACCATTTAAACTTAGAGCTAATTAGTGTTGGTAGATAAGACATTTATATTGATTGCCTTGTCTCTTACAATTTTTTTTTCTTCCTTCTGGGTAATGATGATGGTACAAAATTCAAAAGATCTTAAGAGTTCATGTTGAAAAGGAAGTTTTTCTCTTATTTCCCTTGCTACTTATTTCCTTTTTTTTTTTTTTTTAAGATTTTATTTATTCATTTGACAGAAAGAGAGCACAAGTAGGCAGAGAAGCAGGCAGAGGGAGAGGGGGGAAGCAGGCTGTTCGCTGAGCAGGGAGCCTGATGTGGGACTTGATCCCAGGACCCTGGGATCATGACCTGAGCTCAAGGCAGACACACAGGCGCCCCTATTTATTTCCTCTTCACAGAAGCAACCACTGTTTCTTGTTTATCATTTCAGAGAATTCTACAGCACATTTAAGCTTGTGTGTATCTCTCTAAAAAACTTGCACACACACACACACACACAAGTGTCAGCATATAGGTATTGTTCTGCACCTTACTTTTCGCATTATGTATTCTGGATATGTTCTGGATGTTACATATGGAACCGTGTAACTCCTTTCAGTAGCTACATAATATTCCATTTACTCAAGCAGTTCTTTAGCTAGATGTTTTGTTGGTTCCAGTGGAAATTCTTGTACAAGCCTCACTTGTTATAAATGTGAGTGTAAGTGTAAGATAAATTTCTAAATTTGGAATTGCTAGGCCCAACAGATTATACATTAAATGTTTTTCACACACATTTCCAAATAGCGCCTCCAAAAACACTATATAAATTTTATTGCCACCAACAGTATATGCAAACGCTAGTTGGCTCATTTTCTCACCAAAACAGTGTGTCATCAGATTATTGGTACGTGCTAGTATGAAAGTGATAATGCTGTCTCATTATAGTTTTAATTATTGTAAGTAAACTGAACATTTTAAAATATGTATAAAAGACCTTTGAACTTCTTTTATATAAACTGCTTACCCTTTTACCTATTTTTTTTTTAAGATTTTATTTCTAAGCAGTCTCTACACACAACGTGGGGGCCAAACAATTCTCAGATCAAGAGTTGCAAGTTCTTAAAAAAAAAAAGAGTTGCATGCTTCTTGGAATGAGCCAGCCAAGTGCTCTTTTTATCTATTTTTGGTGATTTGTATATATGTCTACCTATATATATATCCTAAAATTATTAACGAATTACTGGTTTATTGTCCTGTGATGTTTGTTGCACATATTTTCCTCATATTTTGTGATTTCTAAATTTCACTAATATATTCTTTTATGGCTTAAAAAAAAAGATTTTATTTATTTATTTGACAGAGAGAGAGACAGTGAGAGAGGGAATACAAGCAAGGGAAGCGAGAGAGGGAGAAACAAGCAGGCTTCCTGCGGAGCAGGGAACCCGATCGATGTGGGGCTCGATCCCAGGAACGCTGGGATCATGACCTGAGTTGAAGGCAGACGCTTAACCTAGCCACCCAGGCACCCCTCTTTTATGGCTTTTTAAAAAATAAAGATTATTTATTTATTTATTTGGCAGAGGCACAGTGAAAGAGGGAACACAAGCAGGGGGAGTGGGAGAGGAAGAGGGAGAAGGAAGAGGAAGAGGAAGAGGGAGAAGCAGGCTTCCCGCTGAGCAGGGAACCCGATTCGGGGCTTAATGTGGGGCTTGATCCCAGGATCCTGGGATCATGGCCTGAGCCGAAGGCAGCTGCTTAAAGACTGAACCACCTAGACACCCCTCTTTTATGGCTTTTGTATGTTGTAGTCTACTAAAGCTTCCCCAATTCCGAGATTATTTTAAAAATTCTATGTTTTCTTCTCGTACTTGTGTGTTTATACTGAAATCTTTGATTCGGTTAGCATTCATTTTTGTGTGTGAATAAGATAGGGATATCTTATTTCTTCTTCTTTTTTTTTTAAAGATTTTCTTTATTTATTTGGCAGACAGAGATCACAAGTAGGCAGAGAGGCAGGCAGAGAGAGGAAGGGAAGCAGGCTCCCCGCTGAGCAGAGAGCGCAACGTGGGGCTTGATCCCAGGACCCTGAGATCATGACCTGAGCCGAAGGCAGAGGCTTTAACCCACTGAGCCACCCAGGTGCCCCCAAGGGATGTCTTATTTCTTATTTCTAATTTTTTTCAGATAACTAATTATTTGACACAATATTATTTATTAATTAATCTATCTTTTCCTTGTTTATTTGAAATCTTCCTTTATTGTGCACTAAATTCCTGAGTAAATTTGTTTTTATTTCTAGACTATGTTTTGTTCCATTGATGACACCAAATGAATTTGACAACTTTTAAAGGGAGTTTTGCAAAATGATTCAGAATTTAATTGAAACACAGTTTTCCTATCATTTTATTTTATTTATTTTTTTAAAGATTTTATTTACTTATTTGACAGAGAGAGAGAGATCACAAGTAGGCAGAGAGGCAGGTAGAGGGTGAGGGGGAAGCAGACTCCCCACTGAGCAGAGAGCCCGATTCGGGCTTCCATCCCAGGACCCTGAGACCATGACCTTAGCTGAAGGCAAAGGCTTAACCCACTGAGCCACCCAGGCGCCCTTCTTATCATTTTAGACAACGAAAATCACCGTGATTCTAAGATATTCTATTTTTTTAAAAAGATTTTATTTATTTATTTGTTAGAGAGAGAGAGAGCACAGGCAGAGTGGCAGGCAGAGGCAGAGGGAGAAGCAGGCTCCCTGCCGAGCAAGGAGCCCGAAGTGGGACTCGATCCCAGGACGCTGGGATCATGACCTGAGCCAAAGGCAGCTGCTTAACCAACTGAGCCACCCAGGCGTCCCGATATTCTATTTTTTTTAAAAGATTTTACTTATTTATTTGACAGAGAGGGACACAGCGAGAGAGGAAACATGAGCAGGGAGAGTGGGAGAACAAGCAGGCTTCCCGCCCAGCAGGGAGCCCAATGTGGGGCTCGGTCCCAAGACCCTGGGATCATGACCTGAGATGAAGGCAGATGCTTAATGACGGAGCCACCCAGGCGCCCCCTAAGAGGTCTGATTTTTTATTTGATCTTTGATTTGTTAAAAGACCTTTAGACTTATTCAATATTTAAGCCCCACTTTCACTCAAAAATGCCTCCACTTTGTGCTACTAAAAATTGTGGGTTCTCATGCAAACATCAAAATAATTTCACAGTAGTTTTATTAAATCTTTCTTGTTTGTTGTTTTGTTCAATTTTAATATTGAAATATATGAAAACCGCTGTTGGCAGTATCATTGTTGTCTCCTTACTGTATCATTCAAGATGAAACTTTCTTTTCTTTTTTTTTTTTAAAGATGAAACTTTTAAATATGTCTGCACTTAATTTTCTTCCAAGTAAAAATTTTTAAAAATTGTGGTAACCTGTGACCCATTTCCAAGTGTATGTAGTTCAACGGCATTAAGTACCTTTGCACTGTTGTTCAACGCTCCCCATTAATCATTTACTTTTTAAAATAAAATAAAATAAATTTACTTTTTAAAATAAATCATTTACTTTTTAAAATAAATGTACAGCTTGCCATGAAAAAGACAGAGATCAGCTTAAAAATGATACATTGACTCCTGAGAAGCAAAACCCAGTCAGTAATTTGAAACTGATGTGCGTAGCGTTTTTCTGGAACACAAATGCGTTCTATAAAAAGGAATGTGTTTCTTGGCTCTAAGTGCCAATACATTAAATCTGGCCATTTAGAAATTGATCTGAAACCTGGTTCTTAAACTCTCTTATTCAGCCTGGACTCAGAGACCAAGCTGCGGCTTCTGTCCTCGTTACTCATAGGACAACAGGACATGTCAGCAGCCTCCACTCAGTAGCTGTGGCCTTCTTTGTGGAAGTGTCCAAGGCCCACCTGGAGCCTTTTAGGTTTTGGATGAGGTTCTCCTAATGTTACTTAGATAAGTGAAGAAAGGCCTCTTTTGTGTCCCCTGCCCCCTTTTCATCTTGCTTCAGGTGTCGCTTCCATCAAATGAGCCACTTAATCTGGGAATATCTTTTTTTTTTCCTTCATGTGGACATATGTTGGTGGTGCTGTGAATGAAAGGTGCTAGCCAGCCATATTGTTGCTCACTGCCACAGAAGAAGTGTTATCCGGGCGGGATTCTAAACGCTGTCCTTCTGAGTGGAGTGGCCCATTTCCAAAGGGAGTGTTTTTTTCCCTCTGTCATGTGGAGGGACATATGTTAATGAATGGGGGCAGGAGAGAGGCAATTAAAGGAAGCTCTTGGCCTCTGGCAGCCGTGGCAGCTCTTGGAGCCGGATCAGGAGCAGCTGTGCAGCTCTTCCTGACAGAACCCTGAGCCTCCGCACGCTGAAGAGGCTGCTTTCCGGCCAATTGCTGCCATGGCAGAACACATAAGGGACCTCGTCGGTCCATTTTCCGGTGGCAATTGCGCCCTGTTCTAGACCTTTTTGGTGTACTTATTTGCACAACTTGTCTCCCAAAAGTTAGAAATTCACCTCCTGTTATGGAAAATTATAGGATGTGACAGATTGTCTTTGTGACTGGAATTCATCTTTGCATGAGAAAGGAAGGAAGAGGTCCCCTCTCTCCACTTTCTATACCACTTGAGAGAAGCTGGAATCTGAATGAGCACCAAATCAACCAATGCGAGTTAGTGAGTGTGAGAAACAGTATCAGAGCCTTGATTCTTCCCTCCCCCGCCCCCCCATAGCTGACTTGAAGACTAATAATAGTATTTTCATTGTAGGGTCGCAGGGCACATGAAGTTATTTAACAGACAGAATGTTCAGATGAGTGCTTTGTACCAAGTAATCAGGTGCTGTGTAGTGTGGTAAGTGTTCACATCATCACTTCATGTCTCAGGCCATCTCTCGGTGTATTCTGAGACATCAGCCTTTCTGAGAACCTCTCTTTTAGGTTTGCCTTCTGTTGCGCATTTGCTTCGACTTGCTGTCCAGAGGCATAACCGGCCACGATCCCTATTTCTCTGTGAAACAAAACAGAACAAAATAGAAACAATGTTATTTCAGATTTTGTTTCAGATCACAGCCAGAGATCACATTGCCTTTTTTTTTTTTTCCTAAATAAATGATGTTTTCTTTAAGTGTATTTGTTCATAGAAAGATAGTTTGGAAGAGAAACAGGTCCTGGAATCTTAAACTTGGAAGGTTTTCATTCATTCATTCAACTGCCAGGGGCTGCAGAAATGAAGAAGCAGATGTGGCCACTGCCTTAGGGAAGCTTTCCTTCTAGAATTGAAAATAGGCAATAAACCTATGAATAAGTGCACAGAGCAATTAAACCATAAATATATGTCACAAGAAAGCGAAACAGGCATTTGCTAAAGAATGCCTGATGAAGTGAGGGGTTGCTGTATCGGGTGGTCTGAGAAGATTTTTAAAGGAGGTGACATTTGAGGTCTGGATGGTGAGGCGGAGGAATGAGCCCTGCAAGAGCTTGGGGAAGAGTGTTCAAACCAGAAGGAACAACATGTGCCAAGCTCTAAAGCCGAAGCCAGATGGGTTTGTTGGAAGGGGTGAAAGGCTGTGTGTATAGACAAAGGGATAAATTGAGGCTTGGGAGAGGCAGGGCAAGATCTTTTAAGGTCTTCTCTCATGGTAAGGAATTCGGATTTTATTCCAGTGGAATGTGAAATCCCTTGAAGGCTTTAAGGGGAAGGTCATGACTTATGGCATTTTTAATTGCTTTGGTTGCTGAGTGGAGAATGAATGGAAATGATGGGCAAAGAGTGGGACCAGGGAGGCTGGTTAGGACCCTGCTGCCTTGGTCCTGGTGGGAGACGTGACAGGGGACTTGGGCTAGGGACATCTTGCAGGATAGAAGGGCCACTGTGGGGACATGTTGTGAACATTGAGTTGATATGACGGCCTCGTATGTCATGGTTGTGAAGGTTGAGAGAAGAAGACTCAAGGTGTTGAGATGACCCTACCCCAAGGTTTTTGTTTGAGCAACTAAGTGAACTTTGAGTTCATGTAGTCTCTAATAGTCTTCTGACTTGAATTCTATGAGCTGTTAACACAGATGAAAGATTAGGGGGTAGATGATAGTGATGCTATTTTCAAGTTTGCCATGTAAATCAAAAACAAAGCAGCAGATATCATTTCATATGACTGTTATTTAAAGAAGAGTGGAGACTAAAGATGAAATGGTAGGAAGGAGGGTGCCTGGGTGGCTCAGTTGATTAAGTGTCTGTCTTCGGCTCAGGTCATGATTCCAGGGTCATGGGATCGAGTCCTGCTTTGGGCTCTCTGCTCAGCAGGGAGTCTGCTTCTTCCTCTGACCCTCCCCACCTCATGTTTTTTTTTTTTTTTAATTCTCTCTCTCTAATAAATAAATAAAATCTTTAAAAAAAGATAAGATAGGAAGGACTAATTTTGTGTAACAACTAAAAGCAATCCTTTATTCATTTTTATTTTACTTTTAAAAGATTTTTCTTATTATCTATATTATTATTATTTTAAGTGGGCTCCACGCTGGCGACTCTGGGATCAAGACCTGAGTCGAGATCAAGCGTTAGACATTCAACCAACTGAGCCATCCAGGCTCCTCAAAAGATTTTTATTTTTAAGTAATCTCTATGCCCAACATGGGGCTCAAATTTACAACCCGAAGATTAAGAGTCATATGCTCCAAAGATTGAGCTAGCCAGGCATCCCAAAGGGCAATCCTTTAAATTCAATAAAGTGAGCTCTAGGAAAAATTCATGACTTTGCTTTTTTTTTTTTTTTTAATCATTTTGTTTCAGATCAGTAGAAATTGTCATAGCTGGACAGATACTTGGGAACCGCTGGTTCATCTTTCCAGTTTAGGTGGAAATCCTAATTATGGCATCCCTGACAGATGTTCTTGTAGCTTCTACATGAATACTTCTCATGGAGGGCACACACTGTCTCAGCAGGCAGCCCATCCCACTGTGGAGGAGTTCTAACTGATGGACGGCTTCCCTGCCAGCCCTACATCCTAGCCCTGTCTGCCTGATGTACACAGAATAAAGCTGATCTCTTGGCAAAACTCCATCTTTCAAACATCTGAAGACATCAGTCATGTCCACCTTTTTCAAAAGGCAAACATGTCTAGCTTCTTTAAGTCTCACTGGATCCAAACGTGGAATACCTAAACAGTGGAGGCATGGAGGCTCCCAAGATTGCCACCCTTGATGTCCCACAGCAGGCATTCAGTGGGGCATTGGTATCTGTCCTCCTTCCCAGTCCTGCGCACAGGAGGGGGACAGCTGGAGAAAAAGCGTCTATGTCCCTTTAAGCGGATTTAGGCTAGATATCTGGACATCTATTTTGAAATTGAGGCAGGATGAGGAATTTAAATGCACACACAGATCTTGATTTCATAACCCCCTTGGGCATTAACATCATTTGAGAGAGAGACCTGGATTTCGAGGACAAATTAATTCATGTTCAGAGCTTTAGGGCTTAAAAAATCCAAACTTGCTTCTGATTAATGTCAGGGAGGCTACTTCTGACTTTACAGGCAGACAGCTTAGAACTAATGTTTGTGAAAGCACCTGGCACAGTGCTGGCTATTTGGTAAAGCTTTGTTTCTTTTCTTTCCTTTTTTCCCTTCCTGACTTCGTTCCTTTCTTTCCTTCCTCCTTCCTTCCTCATCTTGCTTTTTCTTGTATATAAGTAATCTTTCCAGCTTTATTGATGTTGAGTTGACATTTAGGATCGTGTAAGTTTCAGGGTTATGTCACAGTGATCCGACTTCCATATATTGTGAAGTGATGACTGCAGTAAGTTTTGTTAATATCCATCATCTCCTATGGATATAGAATGAAAAGGAAGAAAAAGTTTTTTTTTTACCTTGTGTGAGAACTCATAAGATTTACTCTAACACCTTTCAAATATACTGTATGGCTATGTTAAGTACAGTCATCATGTTGTACAATAATACTCAGTATTTATTTATTTATTAAAGATTTATTTATTAGACATACAGAGAGAGATCACAACTAGGCAGAGAGGCAGGCAGAGAGAGAGGAGGAAGCAGGCTCCCTGCGGAGCAGAGAGCCAGATGCGGGGCTCGATCCCAGGACCCTTAGATCACGACCTGAACGGAAGGCAGAGGCTTCAACCCACTGAGCCACCCAGGTGCCCCGTATTTATTTATTTATTTAAAATATTTTATTTATTTATTTGAAAGAGAGAGAGAGAGAGAGCATGAGCAGCAGGGAGGTAGGGGCAGTGGGTAGAGAGCCTAGGTGGGGCTCTATCCCAGGATGCTGGGATCCTGACCTCAGCTGAAGGCAGACACTTTACTGACTGAGCCACCCAGGTGCCCCCATATCCAGTATTTATTTTTCTCATAACTGGAAGACTACCTTTTGACTACTTTCCTGCAACTTCCCCTCTCTCTCCCTTCTCCCTCTGGTAACCACACATCTGGTCTCTTTTTTTATGAATTTGATTTAATCTGATTTTTTTGGATTCCACATATAAGCGAGATCATATAGCATTTGTCTTTCTCTGTCTGACCGACTTCACTTAGCATAGTGCCTTCAGCATCCATCCATGTTGTTACAAATGGCAGGATTTCCCTCATTTGTATGGCTGAATAATACCCCATTGTATATGGACACCACATTTTCTTTCTTTCTTTTTTTTTAAGATTTTATTTATTTATTTGACAGACAGAGATCACAGGTAGGCAGAGAGGCAGGCAGAGAGAGACAGAGAAGCAGGCTCCCTGCTGAGCAGAGAGCTCGATGCGGGACTCGATCCCAGGACCCCGGGATCACGACCTGAGCCGAAGGCAGAGGCCCCAACCCACTGAGCCACCCAGGCGCCCCAAGGACACCACATTTTCTTTATCCATTCATTGGTTGACAGAGGTTGTTTCCATGTCTTGGGTATTGTAAATAATGCTGCAGTGGATATGGGAGTGCAGCTGTCTCTTTGACATAAGGAAATGGGAAAGTGGAAGTCCTGGATCATAAGGTAGTTCTACTTAATTTTTTGAGGATCCTTCATACTGATTTCCATAGAGCTTGTTTCAATTTACTACCCCAGCAACAGTGCATAAGGGTTTCCTTTTCTCCACATCCTCACCAACACTTGTTACCTCTTGACTTTCTGGTGATGACCATTCTAACAGGTATAAGGTGAATTCTTACTGTGATTCTGATTTGCATTTCCCTAGTAATTAGTGATTTCGAGCACCTTTTCATGTATCTATCAACCATTCACAAATCTTCCTTGGAAAAATGTCTATTCATGTCCTTTGCCCATTTTTAATTGGATTCCTTTTTTCTTATTGAGTTTTATGATAGGAACCCCTGACCAGATGTGCAATTCACAAGTATTTGTTCCCCATTCTGTAGGTTGTCTTCTCATTTTGTTGATTGTTTCTTCTGCTGTGCAGAAGGTTTTTAGTTTAATGTAGTCCCACCCATTTATTTTTTATTTTGTTGCTTGTGATTTTCAGTAATGAATTCAAAAAATCATTGCCTAGACCCATGTCAAAGAACTTTTCTCCTATGTTTATCCTGTCCCCCAGCCATTTCCTAATGGAAGCACGAGATCCTTAGGCTACTCCCATCTTTGCCCAGCTTACTCTTCCCAAGAATAGGCTGGGAACCCCTCTTTGGCTGAGTTACTGGTGGGTACATTCCAGTGCAGGCCACGAATGCCTGCAAATCCCACTCCACCTCACACCCTGGGAGGGGTTGGGCTTGGCTTGCCCAGTCTGGAGGAAACCCCTCGCTGGCAGAGAACAGTGGCTTCTCTCTGTCCTGAGGTACATAATTAGGCCAGTGACCGCATGTGCTTATGTTTGTTCGCTGTGTACAATGTGGTTCTCAATGACTAAGGTTCCTTTTCTGGGACGAGGGCAGTTAAGACCCCAAAGACAAAACTGCCAATGTCAGCTTTCAAATATTATTCAGTTTGAATATTATATACTGATCAAACCCTCAAATTGAAAACCAATCTCTTCCAATATTCCAGGTTTTACTTCTCCAGATACTTTAAGAGCTCTGAGAAAAAAAAAAAAATTTCCCTGAAATTTAATATCA
This sequence comes from Taxidea taxus jeffersonii, assembly GCA_003697995.1. Classification (NCBI taxonomy): domain Eukaryota; kingdom Metazoa; phylum Chordata; class Mammalia; order Carnivora; family Mustelidae; genus Taxidea; species Taxidea taxus. The sequence goes on along the minus strand of ML103809.1, from coordinate 21,901 downwards.
TCCTAAATGTTACTAAACATTTATATCCAGCTTCTTTAAAAGGCCGGTTTAGGAATTTATCTTTCAGGCATGCTAAATGACCAGATCTAAGGATAATGCTGGTTTGTGCTCATGTTCGGGACTAGTGATCCTGCATGAGTGGGAATCCCTGTGTAATGTCAGCCTGTACAAAATGGGGCAGGTTCCACTCTGTGGACAGATCTCCTTGCAGAGGCCTGCAAGGGGCCGAGACTTGTTCTGATGGAGACCATCTCATCACCCTGCGGGTCTTGTTTGGGAGGATTGAGCCTAGCTTCCTCTTTCTCCACTCTCAGTCTTGCTCCCTAGGTTCAAGGCCTACTGGTCTTTTCGTTCTTCCAACCAGCCAAGCTTGTTCCCACCTTAGGCTCCTTGCACTTGCTTTTGCTGTTACTTTCTGCCCCCTTGTAGATATTCACATGCTTGCTTGAGTCATTTAACTCATGTGTTATCTCCGATGTCACTTTTTTTTTTTTAAATTTTATTTATTTATTTGACAGAGAGAGATCACAAGTTGGCAGAGAGGCAGGCAGAGAGAGAGGGGGAAGCAGGCTCCCTGCTGAGCAGAGAGCCCGATGCGGGGCTTGATCCCAGGACCCTGGGATCATGACCTGAGCTGAAGGCAGAGGCTTAACCCACTGAGCCACCCAGGTGCCCCTCCGATGTCACTTTCTGAATCTACTTTGACCTCTCTCATCATCCCCTTTAAAGGAACAATGTCTCGTTTTCTTTTCTTCAAAGCACTTATTTTATTCATGTGTTATTTACTGCCTCTCTTTCTCTGCCAAGATACAGATGTCAGAAGAGCAGGAACCACATCTTTCTTGTTAATTCTGTATCCCCAGTGCCTAGAACATAAAAGATCCTCAACAAATTTTGTTGAACAGTTGGGTGATAGTGTCCATTTTGGGAAGAGAGGCAGGAGAGAATCTACCTTTCACTTCCCAGTGCCTAAAGGACTTCTCTGTGATGTGGAGGAAAGCAACCATCTTTTCTCCTTAGTAGTCCTGATACTTTAGGTGAGCTGGTTGCCTGTTGGGAGAACTATCCAGCTGACTTAGTTTGTGAATCCATTTTGAGATAATCAGTGTGTGTATGTGTGTGTGTGTGTGTGTGTGTGTGTCTGGTACCCCAGATTTATCAGAATATTTATTTATTTATTTATTTGACAGACAGAGACCACAGATAGGCAGAGAGGCAGAGAGAGAGAGAGAGAGGAGGAAGCAGGCTCCCCACCAAGCGGAGAGCCCCATGTGGGGCTCGATCCCAGGACCCTGGGATCATGACCCGAGCTGAAGGCAGAGGCCTTAACCCACTGAGCCACCCAGGCACCCAGATTTATCAGAATCTTAATGAAGAAAGAAAGGAGACGAAGAGGGGGATAGGTGGGAATCTTATTGTAAGAAAATCACACCAGAGGTTTGCCTGGGTGACTCGGTCAGTTAAGTGCCTTCAGCTCAGGTCATGATCCCAGGGTCCCTTCTTTTTCTTTTTCTTTCTCCCTTCCTTCCTTCCTTCCTTCCTTCCTTCCTTCCTTCCTTCCTTCCTTTCTTTCTTTCTTTCTTTCTTTCTTTTTTTCTTTCTTTCTTTCTTTCTTTCTTTCTTTCTTTCTTTCTTTCTTTCTTTCTTTCTTTCTGTACAGCCAAAGAAAGCATCATTAAAGTGAAAAAACAACCTGGAATTTTCCCATTCCCCTGGAATGGGAAAAATATTTGCAAACCATATATCTGATGAAAAGTTAATGTCCAAAATACATAAAGAACTCATACACTCAATAGCAAAAAGTATAACCCAATTATAAAATGGCAAAGGACATAAATAAACATTTTTCCCAAAGAAGATACACAAAAGGTCAACAGAAAAGATGGAAATATGTTCAACATTACTAGTCATTAGGAAAATGTAAATTAGAACCACAATGAGATATCACCTCATGTCTGTTAGAATGGCCATAATCAAAAAGATAAGAAATAAGTATTGGCATAGATGAGGAGAAAAGGGAAATCTTGTGCATTGTTGGTGGGAATGTAATTTGGCGCAGCCACCATGGAAAACAGTATGAAGGGTCCTCAAAAAATTAAATATAGAAATACCATATGATCCTGCAATTCCACTTCTGGGAATATATTCAAAGGAAACAAAATAGCTAACTTGAAAAGCTATCTGCATCCCCCTGTTCATAGTAGCATAATTTACAACAGCCAAGACTTGGAAAAACCTGTGTCCATCAATGGATGAATGGATAGTGAAGTTGTGGTATATATATACCATGAAATATATTCAGTAATAAAAAAATGAGGAAATCCTGCTATTTGTGACAACATGGCTGGATCTTGAGCACATTATGCTGAATGAAATAAGTCAGAGACAGACAAATGCTGTACGATCTCACTTATATATGGAAAAAGCCAGAGGGTGGAGGAAGAGGGAATTGGAGGAAGGTGGTCAAAAGGTACAAATTTCCAGTTACAGGTACTAAGGATATAATGTACAGCAGGGTGACTACAGCTAACACTGCTGTGTGGTATGTAAGAAAGTTGTAAAGAGGGGAGATCCCAAGAGTTCTTGTCACAGGGAAAGTTTTTTCTTTTCGTCTTTCTTTCCTTTTCATTGTATCTCTGTGAGATGATGGATGTTAACCAGACCTATTTTGGTTATCATTTTGCAATATATGTAAATCAAACCACCATGCTGTACATCGTAAATTTATACACAGTGGTGTATTATTTCTCAGTAAAATTGGAAAAAAAATTTTTTTTTAGATTTTATTCATTTATTTGACAGAGATCACAAGTAGGCAGAGAGGCAGGCAGAGAGAGAGAGAAGGGGAAGCAGGCTCACCGCTGAGCAGAGAGAGCCTGGGGCTCGATCCCAGGACCTTGGGATCATAACCTGAGCTGAAGGCAGAGGCTTTAACCCACTGAGCCACCCAGGTACCCCAGAAAAAAAATTTTTGTCCAAAGGCTCAGAGTTATAAGTGTACCCATTTTAGGAGAACAGCTTACAAGGGGCCTCCAGGAAAGAACACTTCATCCAATTGGAAAGGGTTTTAATTATTCCTACTTTTGTCTAAATAATCTTTTTTTTTTTTTTAATTTTTTTATTATTTATTTATTTGACAGAGAGGGAGATCACAAGTAGGCAGGGAGGCAGGCAGAGAGAGAGAGGAGGAAGCAGGCTCTCTGCAGAGCTGAGAGCCCGATGTGGGGCTCGATCCCAGGACCCTGGGATCATGACCTGAGCCGAAGGCAGAGGCTTTAACCCACTGAGCCACCCAGGTGCCCTAATCTTTTTTTTTTTTAAAGATTTTATTTATTTGACAGACAGAGACCACAAGTAGGCAGAGAGGCAGGCAGAGAGAGAGAGGGAAGCAGGCTCCCTGCTGAGCAGAGAGCCCGATATGGGGCTCCATCCCAGGACTCTGGGACCATGATCTGATCCGAAGGCAGAGGCTTCAACCCATTGAGCCACCCAGGCGCCCCTTGTCTAAATAATCTTAATCCTTTTAATTATCTCTCTAAATCATTTTTTTCAAGCTTTTTAATCATTATTGTGGCTAAGCTTCGAGTTTTTCGAAGTTTAAATAGGCAGGTAAGGACCTGGGAAATAAAATGTTCTGTGTATATTGAATTCTGGGAAAAGAACTAAATACGATTTTAAACTGCCGACATCATACGATGTGTCTATAAATGAGAAAATAGCAAAAGCAATGTGATGTCAGCCAAAGCTACTCTAGAGTTCACGCAGAGCGTGTATCCGTCATCTGTGGAGGAAATGGTCCCACAGAAGAGGGCCCTTGTCTTTACATACTGCTTTAGTCTTGAAATTTTACATGCAAAAATCTTTATTCATACAGAAGGACTGCAGCAAATTTAGTTCAATGGGAGCTAGGAAATTAAGCTGGAAGAGATTTCCTTCTTCTGTGAAGCCACTCATCCAGTTTATTGGAAAATTTTGCTTTCAGCAATATTTTGTTTCCAAGTATACTTATATAGCAAAAATATATGTTTATTTACATAAAACTCAGGGATTCATTTTGTTAAAGAGAAGCCAGCAGAAAGTGTATGTGCAGTACTGTGCAGATTTTTTCCAACGGGGATACTGTGGGAAGAATCCAGGGCTAGAATCTGCCACATGTTGCCACTCTTTACTCAGTTAAATGAGCTAATGCTCCAAGGGCATTAGCACAATGCCTGTCATGTAAAACGACTACTATAACTTCTGTTAAATCTCATATATTATGAAGTAGGTAGTAGGTTTATCCCCACTTTACACATAAGGGGTTAGTAAATGACAGAGCTGGGATTAGAGCTTCAAGTTGATGAGGGGATACTGGGTAGGTGCCCTTTTGATCCCACTTCCTGTTTTCTTAGTTGTGCAAGGTTAAAAGTAAAACAGGTTTTTTGTTTGTTTTTGTTTTTTACCAGCAAAATTGGTTTATTTGGGAATAGCAGAGGAATTGCGATTAGAGACATTCTAGCGATGGCAAAGCATAGGCAGTCTGGGAAGGAATGTTACTTTATAGAGAAAAGGAGGAAGTTGGCAGGGGCTGCTTTGTATGAAAGTCCTTTGAGGAAATGGAGAGTTCAGGGTGATGACAGCTCCTCATTAGGTGAATTGTGGTATCTTCTTTTTGGCTGAGCTTGGTGTTGGGCAAGGAGAAATTCTTCCTCCTGGAGTAGTAAAGTAGGCTTCCTCCTGTTGGAAATCAAGGTAAGTCTCTTCCTTTTAGGGTCTGCAATTAATAAGTAGTAGGACACAAGACCTCTGGTCTCCATACCCCTTTGAAAATTTTTTAAATTGTTATTTTAAAGATTTATTTATTTATTTTAGAGAGAGAGAGTGGACATGCAATCAATTATGAGTGGGGGGAGAGAGAGAGAATCTTAAGCAGATCCCCTGCTGAGCGGCTTGATCTCACCACCCTGAGATGATGATCTGAGCCTAAATCAACAGTCAGATGCTTAACTGAGCCACCCAGGCACCCTTCCCCACCTGTTTTATTTTATTCTTTAAATTTTTATTATTTTAAAATTATTTTTTATTTTTTTATTAAAGATTTTTATTTATTTGACAGAGAGAGAGAGAGAGAGAGATCACAAGTAGGCAGAGAGAGAAAGGGAAGCAGGCTTCCTGCCACGCAGAGAGCCCGATTTGGGGCTTGACCCCAGGACCCTGAGATCATGACCTGAGCCAAAGGCAGAGGCCTAACCCACTGAGCCACCCAGGTGCCCCTAAATTAAAAAAAAAATTTTTTTTAAATATATATTTTTAAGATTTTATTTATTTATTTGACAGACAGAGATCACAGAGAAGCAGGCAGAGAGAGGAGGAAGCAGGTTCCCTGCTGAGCAGAGAGCCCAATGTGGGGCTCGATCCCAGGACCCTGGGATCATGACCTGAGCCGAAGGCAGAGGCTTTAACCCACTGAGCCACCCAGGCGCCCCATTTTTCTAGACCCTTAAAAGGTAGCCACCTTTTTTGGGTATAAAATTTTGGGGCAAGGGCTGCAGCCTCTGGGGGAAAACATGCAGTTTTTCATTCCTTGATGCATTCCTTGATTTTATTGAGTTCCTAGTTGTTCAGACAGGCTGATGTATTCATCTGGTTCTTTGCTCTCCTTTCCTTTTTGTGTGTCAGACTTTCTGTGGTGTCACATTCTTTATGCCTGAAATTATAACTATGAGAATTTCCTTAGTGTAGATTTGCTGGTGACCAACTCCGTTTTTGTTTGTCTATAAAGGCTTTTATTTGTCCTTTTTTTTTCCTTTAAGATTTTATTTATTTATTTAATAGAAGATACAATGAGAGAGGGAACACAAGTAAGGGGAGTGGGAGAGGGAGAAGCAGGCTTCCTGCTGAGCGGGGAGCCCGATGAGGGGCTCAATCCCAGAACCCTGGGATCATGACCTCGGTCGAAGGCAGATGCTTAACGACTGAGCCACCTAGGTGCCCTTTATTTGTTCTTCTTAAGGCTATTTTTGTATAGGACTCTACATTGGCCATTACTTTTCTATACAACATTGAGGGTCTCATTCTGCTGCTTTCTTGTTTCCCTTGTTGCTGTTGACTGTCAGTCAGTCTGGCTCTTCTGAAGTTAGTCTTTATTCTTAGATGCTTTTTTAATTTAATTTTTTAAAAAAGATTTTATTTATTTATTTGACATAGAGGGAGAGAGAAAGAGAGTGCATACATGAGCAGGGGCAGAGGGAGAGGGAGAAACAGGCTCCCTGCTGAGCAAGGAGCCTGATGTGGGACTCAATCCCATAACCCTGGAATCATGAGCTGAGCCAAAGGCAATCGCTTAACCGATTGAGCCACCCAGGTGTCCTGATGCTTTTTTTTTTTTTTTTAAACAGATCGATTTATTTATTTGAGAGAGAGAGAGGGCGAATGTGTGCGGACATGAACAGGGAGAGGGACTTAGGGAAAGAATCCCAAGTAGGTTCCGTGCTGTGTGCAGAACCCAGTGCAGGGCTCAATCTCAGCCCTGAGATCATGACTTAGCCAAAATCTAGTCTGTTGTTTGACTGAGCTGCCCAGGCACCCCTATTCTTAGATGTTTTTAAGATTTTTTGTCTTTGTTCTTCTGCTATTTTTTTTTAAAAGATTTTATTTATGTATTTGACAGAGAGAGATCACAAGTAGGTAGAGAGGCAGGCAGAGGGAGAGAGAGGAGGAAGCAGGCTCCCCGCCGAGCAGAGATTCCCGATGCAGTGCCCGATCCCACGACCGGGAGATCACCACTGGAGCTGAAGGCACAGGCTTAAGCCACTGAGCCACCCAGGCACCCCTGTTCTTCTATATTATTATGATAAATTTAGTTGTGTATTTGTTGTTTTTATCTATTCTTCTTAGAGTACATTAGGTTCCTTGAATCTGTGTATTGGTGTTTTCTGTTATTTTGGATAATTATCAGTCATTCTCTCTACACATATTACTTCTGCTCCATTTATCTTGGCTCCTACTGGAAGGCTGATTAAATGCAGGTTAGACCTTTTCCCCTGTTACATTTTGCATCTTTTGTTTCTCTTAGCTGCGCTCTGGCTTCTGATCTGCTTTCTAGTTTATTAGTTCTGTCTTTAATTTCCTTTGAAACATGTCCAGCGAGTTTCAAATACTGTTATTATATCTTCTATTTAAAAAAATTCAGGTTTTTTCCTTTGTTTCATTGTTTTAAATCACTTAACAGGCTTATCCCTAACAAAAATGAACAGATGCTTGGCACTTCTGGGAAACAATACAGTTTTGCAAGGGTTTATTGAATTTATGTTAACCGAGAGAAAGGATTTGGCAAGTTTTCTTTATTCTGACGTTAGCATGTTTCTGTCCTGTAAATCCCTTCCTTACTCTGTCCCTGATGGTGGCAGAAGATGAACACAGACAGCTTCGCAGCTTAGAGGCAGGTGATTTCTGATGACAAAAAGAAAGATTCCGAAGGGTGTTAGCAGTAAGAAAGGAGCATGCATGATCCTGAGTGACCAGCGGTCCTCGTGTGTTCTTTATTTTTATGTGTGTTTGTGATAATAAGGACGCTTTAAAGGATGTGGCCCTGTTTGATTTCTTGCCTGGATCTTAGACTGATGCTCTCTGCTAGATCTCCTTTTGTTATTTCCTATTTTCTTCACACATTTCAAGCTTGTATTTCATTTCCTTAATTACAGGAAGGGAGATGTTTTTTTCAAAATGACAGCCAGAATTACCACACTCTTGGGTAGGGATATCCATGCTGTCTCTCAGTTTGGCCATATGACACACTTTGGTTAATGGGGAAGTGGCAAACTCGTAAGAAAAGGCATCAAAAGGGCTAGTGCATTAGGGCTTGTCTTTTTTTTTTTTTTTTTAAGATTTTATTTATTTCCTTGACACAGAGAGAGAGAGATCACAAGTAGGCAGAGAGGCAGGCAGAGAGAGAGAGAAGCAGACTCCCCGCTGAGCAGAGAGCCTGACGTGGGGCTCGATCCCAGGACCCTGGGATCATGACCTGAGCCGAAGGCAGAGGCTTCAACCCACTGAACCACCCAGGCGCCCCAGGGCTTGTCTTTTCATCCTATTGGCAATGCTTTGTTAGTATGCGAACAGACCTGGGCTAGCCTGTTGGAAGATGATGGGACATGAGGAGAAAACCCCAACAATCCCAAACATTCCAGGCATCCTGGTGGTTCCAGATATGGGTGAGGCCATCCTAGTCCATCCAGCCCCAGCTGAGTGGCCCAGACCAGAAAATGCTCCCAATTAACCCAAATTCCTGAGTAATAGAAATTTGTGTTGTTTGGAGCCCCTCTCTCTCTGCCTCCACTCCTCCTTCTTCTGCTCTTCTCTCTCTCTCTCTCTGTCAAATAAATAAATAAATAAATAAATAAAATCTTTTAAAAAATGTTGTTTTAAGCCATTGAATTTCAGATGGTCTGTCATTTAGAAAAAGCTGACACATAGTAAGCATAGTTTGAAAAAAAAACTTGTCAGTAAATTAGTAAATTCCGTATTTGTAGTCTTTGTGAGTCTATTTCTGCTGAATATCTTTCTCTTGCTGATTCTCACTCTTGATGCCATGTTTCCCTGTGTGCTTGTCATTTATGAAATTTTTAAAAAGGCTTTTTAGTTTTTATTTTTATTATTTATTTTTTAGATTTTATTTTGTTATTTTTTAAAAAGACTTATTTATTTATTTGAGGCGGGGCAGAAGGACGAGAGCAGACTCTTCACTGAGGAGGGAGCCGAACATGGGGCTCTATCCCAGGACCCTGAGATCATGACCTGAGCCGAAACCAACAGTTGATTGCGTAGGCAACTGAGCCAACCAAGTGCCCCCCACCCCATTTTTTAATTTTTAAGTAATCTTTGTACCCAATGTAGGGCTCTAAATTACAACCCTGATATCAAGAGTCATATGGGGGCACCTGGGTGGCTCGGGGCACCTGGGTGGCTCAGTGGGTTAAGCCTCTGCCTTTGGCTCAGGTCATGATCTCAGGGTCCTGGGATCGAGCCCCGCATCGGGCTCTCTGCTCAGCAGGGAACCTGCTTCTCTCTCTCTCTCTCTGCCTGCCTCTCTGCCTACTTGTGATTTCTGTCTGTCAAATACATAAATAAAATCTTAAAAAAAAAAAAAAAGAGTCATATGCTTTACTGACCGTACCCGGAGGTACCCCTGTGTTTATTATTGTTGACTGTGTAATGTTCATTTATTTTTTTCTATGCCAAATGTGAACTGTAAAATGATAGTTCTCTTAATTTATTTTTTAAGATTTTATTTATTTATTTTTTTAAGTAGGGTTCACACCCAGCATGGAGCCCAACGAGGGGCTTGAACTTATCACCCTGAGATCAAGATCTGAGCTGAGATCAAGAGTCGGACTCTTAACTGATGTAGCTACCAGGTGCCCCTGAAGATTTTATTTTAAAGTAATCTCTACACCCTACATGGGACTTGAGTTTACAACTCTGAGATCAAGGGTCACATGCTCTACTGACTTGAGCCAGCCAGTTTTCTTAAGTTTAATTAACAGATTTAATGCAACCCCCTAACTAAAAAAAATTTGACAAAATGATTCTAACATTCAGTTTAAAGAATAAATTAACAGATACAACAAAGGTGAAATGTTCTAGAAAAAGGCTACTGAAAGGAAACTAGTCTTACTAAGTATTTCAGTATAACAATTATAACAACTTGGGCTGGTGCCACAAGAGAAATAACTATTAATGGGACAGAGGAAGGCTGAGTAATAGACTTGATCATAGGTAGGAAATGACTGATGGGAAACAAACCATAGAAAAAGGAGAGATTCTTTCATAAATGAGATTTAGCTATTGATTGGCTTGGAGGGGAAAAATATGATTCATGTCTTGTATAGATTTTATCTCCTTGTTGACCATAATGGAAACCGGAGAATCAAGGCTTGAAGGATAGTTTATATTGGAAGTCTGAGCTCAGTAAGTCTTGCAGAACTATTTGTTGGTTTTGGTGTGTGAGCTGGAGGAACCATGTCTAGGTATCTGCTCTACCTACAGGAGCATGTGTGAGGATGTGTGTGTATGTATGAGTACTTATTCATGATAATATGCAAAATAGTAATGATTAGAATTACCTTTGGTGATCAACATGGAAATAGTCAAATTAATTTTGGTGCATTCATACAATATTATACCAAACTATAAAATATTGTATTATCTAGGGGCACCTGGACGGCTCAGTTGGTTAAGTATCTGATCTCAGGGTGGTGAGATTAAGCCCAGTGTGGGGCTCCATGCTCAGTGAGGAGTCTGCTTCTCTCCCTCTCCTTCGGCCCCTCCCCGTGCTCATGTGCCTGGGTGGCTCAGTTGATTGGACGTCTGACTGTTGGTTCTGGTTCAGGTCGTGATCTCAGGGTTGTGGGATTGAGCCTCGAGTTGGGCTCCTCACTCAGCTTAGAGTCTGCTTGAGATTCTCTTTCTCCCTCTCTCTCCTCTCAGCCCCTCCCCCCACTCTTGTGCTCTCTCCCTCTCAAAAAAATAAAATCTTTAAAAATAAATAAATAGGGGCACCTGGTTGGCTCAGTGGGTTAAGCCACTGCCTTCGGCTCAGGTCATGATCCCACGGTCCTGGGATCGAGTCCCGCATCGGGCTCTCTGCTCAGTAGGGAGCCTGCTTCTCCCCTCCCCTCTCTGCCTGCCTCTCTGCCTTCTTGTGTAATCTCTATCTGTCAAATAAATAAATAAAATCTTTAAAAATAAATAAATAAATATTGTATCAGCTATTAAGAAGAATGTCTAAGATTAATATGTATTGATTTAAAAAGATATCTCAGAAAAATACATTAAAAACTGTGATTCCTGTGGTTCCTGGGTGGCTCAGTCATTAAGTGTCTGCGTTTGGCTTGAGTCATGATTCCAGAGTCCTGGGATGGAGCCCCACATGGGGCTCCTTGCTCAGTGGGAAGCCTGCTTTTCCCTCTCCTACTCCTGCTGCTTGTGTTCTTTCACTGTGTCTCTCTTTGTCAAATAACTAAATAAAATATTTAAACAATGACAACAACAAAACCGTGATTCCCTTTTTTGTGAAATAAATAGAATGTACGTGTATGCGACTTAAGTGTGTACATGTGTAGATGCCGTCCAGTGCCCTAGGGCTCTGGGGTTACAATTCCTTTTAATATTTAATATCCTCTCAACATCTTCCAAGAATATCTTAAAAAAATTTTTTTAAAGATTTCATTTATTTATTTGACAGAGAGAGGGAGAGAGAAGAAGAGAGAGCATAAGGAGGGGGAGCAGCAGAGGAAGAGGGAGAAGCAGGTTCCTGTCTAACCAGGGAACCCTATGCGGGGCTTTTAAAAGATTTATTTATTTATTTGATAGAGAGAGAGGTAGCGAGAGAGGGAACACAAGCTGAGAGAGTGGGAGAGGGAGAAGCAGGCTCCCCGCCGAACAGGGTTCAATCCCAGGACCCTGGGATCATGACCTGAGCCGAAGGCAGATGCTTAATGACTGAGCCACCCAGGCGCCCCCATCAACATTTAAAAAAAAACCAGATTTTATTTATTTATTTATTTATTTGAGAAAGAGCACGAGCAGGGGGAGAGGCAAAGGGAGAGATAGAGGTAGAAGCCGAATTCATGTTGAGTGGGGAGCCTGACATGGGGCTCGATCCCAGGACCTCAAGATTATGACCTGAGGCAAAATCAGAGGCTTGGTTGATTGAACCACCCCAGTGGTCCAGTCCACCCACAATATCTTTAAAGAAATCATAGACAGCCAAGCTCTAGTGTCTTGCACTCATTAAATGCTTGTTCTCTGCTTCTCATCTTGCAACCTTAAGTGTTGTCTCTTTTTTGTTTCTATATTATTTAAATATTATACCAAAAGAGTTGGAATGCATCTTCTTTTCCATATAGTTCCCCTTACTCTATCTTTAGTATAGACCTATATGTGACTGATTTTATTAAAAGTTGGGGCTATTAAACAGGGGCTGTATATCAACATAAGTTAGTAAGCAGTAAAAAACTTCGTGTAGTATCTCTATGCCTATTATTTCTACTGCCTATTACATGTATTAGGTAATATATCTCTATTATCTGGCTACTGATAACTTCTCCCTAGGTGTGTTTTATCCTATCTCACTTCCCCCATGTCCCTTTTTTTTTTCTTTTTACATAAAGAGCCTTAAAATTATATCCTTAAAATTTGTGTTCATTTTCCACATAGTTTTAGGCCTCTAGGACTCATTCATTAGAATTTTGTTGCTACAATGTCCAAAATGTTTTAAAAACCAAGATGTTCTGTTGGATAAACAGTAATCTTTGGGCCTTCACCTTTACCTTTGAAGAATGGCTGAAGTTTAAAAGTATAGTCTTCAAAAAAATAAATAAATAATAAAAAATAATAAAAGTATAGTCTTCAATCTCTTTCAGGTAATCATAGCTATAAATATGCCTTCCCTCCCTTGCCAGTCTTTGTAAACAGTCTTTATGTGAATAGTGGTGTCACTTACCTTCTTTTACAGGGAAAATTATTGGCCATCAGATTTTATGTTGAAAATAGCCTCTTTCCTTATGGATACATATGTATGTGTGCATGAGTTTATCTATACATGCATTTTTGTGTACCTATAACATTACTATATAGAGAGTAGAGACTCTAAAGGGTGACCTGCTGATATGGTAGAGATTTTCCTTAAAAAAAGAGGGAGGCCTAGATTTACTATAGCACTTGAGCAAACAGATGACAGAGGCTGCAAAGTGCTAAGTCAGAGATCAGTGGTTTTCCAAGTGCCTTCCCAGGAGCCTTTTGTGGATTGGGAAAGCCCCATCAGGGCATTGGGGGTCAAAGGAGGCTAAAGAGGAGAAAAGGCAACAGCTAACCCAACCAGGTCAGCTCTTACTCTCTTTTACATATTAGGATACCAATAAAGTTTTGTCCATAAAGTGAGTTCTGAGGCTAGAAAAAAGTCTGGAGTGATTGCCTTAAAACATGGGTCTGCAAACTGCAGCCCACAGGTCAAATCTGGGCTGTAGAGTTTGTTTCTGTACAGCCTATGAGCCAGGGATGGCCTTTACATTCTTAAGGAGATGTTAAAAAAAAAAAAGAAGGAAGAAGAATATATGAGAGAGACCATATAGACCCTGCAAACCCTAAATTATTTGCTGTCTGTCTCTTTTTTTTTTTTTTTAAGATTTTATTTATTTATTTGACAGACAGAGATCACAAGTAGGCAGAGAGGCAGGCAGAGAGAGAGGGAGAAGCAGGCCCTCCACTGAGCAGAGAGCCTGATGCAGGGCTCAATCCAAGGACCCTGGGATCATGACCTGAGCCAAAGGCAGAGGCTTTAACCCACTGAGCCACCCAGGCACCCCTGCACTTAAGAATTCTTAAAAAAATTTTTTTTTAAAGATTTTATTTATTTATTTGTCAGAGAAAGAGAGAGAGCGAGAGCGAGCACAAGCAGGGGGAGCTTCAGGCAGAGAGAAATGTGGGCTCCCCGATGAGCCGGGAGGCTAATGTGGGACTCAATCTCAAGACTCTGGGATGAGGACCCCAGCATAAGGCAGGTGCTTAACCGACCGAGCCACTCAGGCGTCCCTATACATTAGAGTTCTAATGAATAGTGTCTGAGAAAGTGCATGGCGTTCTTTGTCCTGCTGTTAGCATTAGTATCTTTGTTTGTTTGTTGTGGTTTTATTATGGCATGGGGACAAGACCAGTGGGCAGAAAGAGTTGCCTCAACATTAGTATCCTTGAATGATTCTGTAGGAATCTGTAATTCTGGAAGTAGTGTTGACATAGCCACAGCAGTCCTGTACTGAGAGGTGAAACAAAAAGTCTGGAGTAGGAGTAAATGGGGTCCTTTATTTTTAACTATATACAGATTTGCTTTAGACCAACATCCATTCATTAAATGAATAAATCCCAGCATGCTCCATGACTACTGGATACATTTACAAATGGGTTAATCCCTGGGTCAGCTGAACAATTTTCTTGGAATCTTTTGCCTTAAATGTATCGTGTGTGGGTTGGGGCTTTTATCCTTTTCTAGGTTGATTCTAAGCTCTGATAACAGTGAAGAGTATTGGAGGGGAGGCTGTTTAAAGTGAACAAGAATTTTTGTTTAATATATGGTTTATTCATAGGTTTAATCAAACTAGGATTTTTTTCTCATTAAAAATCCCTTAAGCCAGTGAAATATTTTGGGATATTATTTCTTATTTATGAGGCTTATTTTGATTAAATGCATAACCTACTTCTGGGCACTTTGTATTCCCAGATCACTTTATGGCAACTGCTGTTGGTTTTTCAGTAATGTGGGCTTTCAGTGATTTTCCTGTTGCTTTGTTTCCTCTCGCTTTTGTTTTACATTGCCTTCTGAAGTGTTTCTATGATCCATCAGATCATGATCTGAGCAGAAACCGAAAGTTGGATGCTCAACCGACTTGGCCACCCAGGCGCCTGTCCTTTTTTTTTTTTTTTTTAAAGATTTTATTTATTTATTTGACAGACAGAGATCACAAGTAGGCAGAGAGGCAGGCAGACAGAGGGGAGGAAACAGGCTCCCTGCAGAGCAGAGAGCCCTATGTGGGACTCGATCTCAGGATCCTGAGATCAGTGCCTGAGCAGAAGGCAGAGGCTTTAGCCCACTGAGCCACCCAGCCCCCACCCCCCCTTTTAAAAAGTAATCTCTGTGCCCAACTCTATGCTCAAATTCACAACCCTGAGATCAGGAGTCACATGCTCCACCAACTGAGCCAGCCGGGTGCCCCTTGTCTAATATAAATAATGCTGCAATGAACAAGGAGGTGTATATATTCTTTTGAATTAGTGTTTTTCTTTTCTTTGGGGAAATACCCAGAAGTGGAATTGCTGGATTGTATAGTATATTTTCTTTTAACTTCTTGAAGAACCTCCATACTGTTTTTCCCAGTGGCTGCACCAATTTACTTTTCCACCAGCAGTGCACGAGGGTTCCTTTTTCTCAACATCTTCACAAGTCCTTGTTATTTCTTGTCTTTTTGGTACTAGCCATCCTGACAGGTGTGATTTAAGATCTCATTGCGGTTTTGATTTGCATTTGCCTGATCATGAGTGATGTTGAGCATTTTTTCGTGTGTCTCTTGGCCATCTCTATGGCCTCTTTGAAAAAATGTTTATTCTGGTCCTCTGCCCATGTTTTAATCAGATTGTTTGGTTTTGGTTGGGCTGTGTGAGTTCTTTATGTATTTTGGTTATTAACCCCTCATTGGATATATCATTTGCAAATATCTTCTCCCATTCAGTAGATTTCCTTTTTGTTTTGGTAATGGCTTCCTTCCTGCTACAAAAGCTTTTTTAGTTTGATGTAGTCCCAATAGTTTATTTTTGCTTTTGTTGCCCTTGCCTGTGAAGACAAATCCCCCCAAAATTTTGTTGACTGATGTTAAGAGTTTACTGCCTTTGTTTTCTTTTAGGAAATTTATGGTTTCAGGTGTTACATTTAGGTCTTTAATCCATTTTGAGTTTATTTTCATATGTGGTGTAAGAAAGTGGTTCAGTTTCATTTTTTTGCATGTAGCTATTAAACACAGCCCTTTAGAAATGCTATTTATTTTCTTTTTTGGGGGATAAGAATAAAACTAATATGAAATTACCTCAAATATTTCCATATGAAATATCATTTTACTATGGTTAAGCCCAAAGTGGTTTTGTTAACTAAAACAGTACTATATAAATTTCTAGCCCAAGCTTCAACCCTTTAGGACCCGAATATTTGTTCTCCCTCCCCCTTCCTCTCAGTGTCAACATTGAGACTA